>SNQN01002261.1:40217-77114 GCA_008642245.1 Bassia scoparia | reverse complement strand
GTGTGCGAGGACAACGGTGTTCCTCTCGATGCTCTGGGAGTCCTTCGTTTCAGGCGCGGGCTGCGATTGAAAGTGGTCCTTCGGAGGCGGCTTGAAACGGCTGATTGTGGTTAAATATCACAGATTATTGTCGGTGACCGTGACATCTTCTTTCAATTGCGCCTGTAAGACACGGAAAGATTGGGGGGTTATGTTTTTTTGCCGTCTGCAATTTCTGTCTTGATTGTGGAGGTGTTTTTAATAGGATTCGAAGTCGTCGAACCTGTTGCCGTGGCGTGTGTTCTTTCGCTTTTTGTTGTTTTTAATCTTTTGAATCATATGTTCTTGCGTCAAATGTATCTTAGAAATCCTGTATGGTATAAATATTTATGGGGTGTTCCTGGGAGTCCGTCTTTTTTCCTTGATGCTGGTGAGCGTGCCACAGTGCCTATACCTCTACAAGTGCGATGGGTGAGGCCTCCAATGGAACTCTCGGCGCATAGATCTTATGCGACTGTCATAGTTTCAACTATCGCTTAAATTAGTCTTTATCAATAAATACGGGTTCGAATTAATATCTTAGTCCGACAATATTCTTCATGTAAAGTTAGCCTACTTCGATTTATACTTTGTGCCATTTGTGAAAGTATCGTTGCGAGGATATGGCTATATGATTTTCGTTGTGAAAAGTACGTGTCACACCGTCATTTAACTATGGGCAAATCTTGGGAACATGATGTAGATTTTGACACCCTTAGAAATTATTATCTTGGGAGTTTATATCATTATTCATTATCTGATTACTTATTATATATTCCTGCACCTACCTTATAATTGTTTATAATTCTTGTTTAGATTAATTAAGTGTTTTATACAAACATGTACTGCGGTCGCAAGCTTCGGATAAATTATTCAAATATTACCATAACAAATTTATTACTCTTAGTCTTAATAGTTGTTCTAAAGTATTTTGACCCAATAACGGCAAGGTACGACATCTACAATTGTTCATACTCCCATTGGTGTAGATTTATTTCCATAGAATCTATGTTCATAAATTAAAATAATAAACAATAGATATAATATTACGGCCTTTATTGTTTCGCGATATACCCTTATGTGACGTGCTGTAAATTCCCTTTCTAAATCCGAGTCCCATGGTGTTATTAATATGTACTTAGTGTATACGACGATTGTTTTTAGGAAGAATTGGAGCCTTTACATGGATTTAGATCTATTTAATATGTTTAGACAACGTAATATTATTATGTTTGAATCAAATATGATTAGATTGGTTGTTTTCTTCGTTGCGGCGTAATATAGATGCTTAGGTATATTTAGATAGGCATATGTTTATTGTTAGAATATAAAATCATGGATTTAAGTAAATCTATTTAATTACTCACGAACCTATCTTATGCTATTGGCCTATCTACTTCTAAAATTAATGTACTGTTGCCTAACTCCTATTATTCATCCTTGTTATTCTTTTCCCATTCTGCCACATTACTATAGGTACAATCCCCCCACTATTCCCACTTTTATCCATGTCTGAAAATCCATTCCTCTCTGTCCTCTATTATTTATTGTGTTAACAATCTGATTATCTTCCGATCTCAACACGCCTCTTCATCGTACTCCTGCTTCTCAGCATGATTGTAAAAATATAAAGAAATCATTTAATTAAATAAGGAAGATGAATAATACATGATATCTGTGTATGGAACGGGAGTAGGACAAATGGATGGCGGCTGTGCGCTATCTTCGGCGAGAGTAGGAAGGGATGTGGTAGGCCATATATATTATCAGTGCGACCTTTGGCAGATCATTATTGAGAGGGAGGAAGGTGCATTTAGTATATTCGGCGCTTCAGAGGCGTTGGGCTATAGGGTAATGAGGCCATAAATTTCGTTGGTATGCCGATAGAGTATAATCAAGCAAATCACCTAGACGGGTACGAGCGGGCCATGCTAGGATGATAGGGGGTGAGTTAAATTAATTTTAATATTTGAAGTACAGACCTTATTAAATCCAATATGAATAGAAAACAAAATGAAATTCATAAAATGGAGTATGAATTTTGGATCTTGTGTTTTTGATTTCATTTTTTAGGGTTGTTCCTCTTTTATTGCTTATGCTTTTGTGCCTGTGGCACCGCTGGCAAAGACATTTGTTAAAACCACCAATAATTCTCCACCTTTACCCATTGACCTAATCAAAAACTAAATACGGAGAACTTGCGTTCACTCGGTGCGCACGTGACATAGGTCTACGTGTCAATGGACGTTGTAGGGCTGACAATGTATACAGCCTTTACTTAGCATGCGGGAATCCAGAAAAGGAAATAGAAGTGTTGCAGACCTTTTATCAAAGATAAATTGCTCGAAGATAGTATAAAATCGATTGACAAGTTGGAACCGTTTGAGCGGCCTTTTGATTATACTGCAACTCACAATGGAAGGAATTCGTATTAAAAACCACACAGATTGTGTTCCTAAGTAGCAAGAGTTGTACTTTAATCCGCTAAATCGGGTTAATTAATCAAATTGTAAAGGGCCATGAATCGGTCCTCTACAATCATCCACCACCACATGGTTCCCTATATGAACTAGTTTCAATACTGGATTGCAAATCCTTGTATAAAAAGAATCTGCTCTCGACTGTTCAATCAACATTTCCAAGTGAAATTAATGGAGCTATTCATACTTAGGTCCAACAATAGGAAGAAAATGTGGATAAGACACAACGGCATTCAATAAGATGACGCAATCAGCAACGCTGAGTACATTATAAAATATGAACGATACTCAGGGAGAGATAACGGATCAGCCCATCTCCCCCATATAATACGTCTTGGACATACCCCTGAAGTTACGATTAACCTTTGCACTTAATAATAACAAGTAGAAAACGCCAAACGTGTGTGTTCTATAACACCTTAATCACATTGAAGACAATATATTTAACAGCGCTATAGGTTAGTAACCTTCAAACTCAAAACCATATCGCGCGTTCATTCTCTAGACAACCCGATTCATTGAATATATCTACACACAGCTTGCTCCCTCTCCTGCAAAACAATCAATTCACCAAATATCCCTCAACATGCGTTCTGGTTCCAAAGACTAGAAGTTAGAACTGTTTATTGCAGTCAAAAAGTCACATTCGACTCCATATATAGCAACTCCATACATGAGTTACATTACTAACATTTTGCTTGAAAGATATGACAACAGAAGTGGCTTGGTCGTCTATAGCTACTAACCCATGCGTTCATCATTATTGAGGACGAGCATCTTCAAATCCTGTCAGACCATTACCAGATGGTCTGGTACCCTATGCAGAAATCACAAGTTTCGAACCACACGACATGTTACGAACCATTGCATGTGTCCCAGTCGACCAAGACATCTCAAGATATACTTCAGTTAACCATCCAGTCAAATGGCCGAAACGGCACGCCGATAGCGTACAGACGTATTCAAGTTAGATTGAAATCGCAAACTAACCATTGGGATAGAACGAAGTCGTTTATATAAATAGTGAAGAGACAGAGACGCTTGAGCGAACGTAGTGCCGTTACCGAGGGCTGCGTTCGTAGGTAAATGGAAATGCCGTATATATCAGTTGTGTCATCTTCAATACCCAACCCTGAATGTCAATACCTCTAGACGTTGTCACATATGTCCCCAAGCTTTATTGCTCATTCCTCGGGTCGGCCTTGTCTCTGTGTAGATGGTACTCTAAGCCTGTTGATTATTGGACAAGTCATACAAACCATAAACAGACCGTCACGACAACACATACCAATAATTTGGTATTTTAGCTACAACTCAGTCTCTTTACCATACCGATAACCTGTTGGCATTTTTATTTAACTTTCTTATATATTGACCAACTAAACTCTTTGTCATTTCATATAGACACTATTTGATGATATTTATCCATTTAATCTATCAGTATTTTTTATCTATCATTAATGTTCATGAAGTACGTAGCTAATTCTTTTTATAAATTTGCCTTCTTTTCACATATGATATGTCATAGATACACTTTATAATTTCACTTAATATTCATCATTTAATTTCCTTGTATTTAATATTTATCACCTCATTGAAGGCCTAATATAACCTGACTCTCCACTTCTCTAAACCATCACAGATTCTGGAGGCCGAAGTTAGACGCAATTTAACTGTATCTATCATGACAAAGATTTACGGTTATTATCATCAATCCTCATACTCAGAATCCTCATGAAACTGTGAACAAAGATTAATCTTGACAATTATCTAGCCAGAGGTTTCTTCAGATTTTTATCGGAGCCAATTATCATGCAAATTATAGTGGCTACTGATTTTTAATTCGTTCTTTTTGATTCCTCTAGATTTATCAACACCATTTTCCAAAGGAAATCTATAGAACTTAATACTTACGATTGATACAGATTTTCGCAGTAGTCGTATACCTTCCATGCCTATTGGAGGTTCCAGAGATTGGATATAAATAGTCATATTCAAACATTCAGAAATGACCTCTACGAAGTCTCCTCCTAATCATTTTACAAACTTGAATCAACTACAACTTGCATTAATTTCAGCATACTGAGAAGCTTACAGCCTCGAAAACCATTCGAACATGTTTTTATACCTCACAAGACCCTCATTTAATAGTAAGAATATTATACTATAGTTCTAGTTTAATCATGAATATATCTTTAAAACAAGGAACTCAGCCTTGTTAATTCATTTATAAATCGAAAATTTTTTTTTCGCCCAAAAACCTTTCAACATTCAAACATGCTTATACTAGTAGTTACTATATATTAAGATGATTTTGAAGTGAAAAACCATTATTCACATACAATATGCTTCAAAATTATTATTAATAATCTGAATTATTAATACTTGCATAAAACAAGGTTTAGCTTGTTACATATAAGTATTCATAAAACAAGTTTATTCAAACAAAACATATTTTAGAATCATTAAACCTCAAATTCATTAGTAATTAAATCTGAAATTCACTTTAAAGCTATAAAATTCAATTTTTATCGTCATACAATTTTATATAACACAAGACTAGTATTAATCAAATCCTTAACCTTAAACATGAAAATCCCCAATTTAAACCTAATTTATATATATACAAATCTGAAATTATTTGCTTTAATTAAATCATAAAAACAAGTTAATAATATCAAATTCGTTGAATTAAACTCAAAGCAATAATACATAATTTGATTGTAATACTTGTTATAAAACCAATAAACATGGATTGATTATGGAGAAGAAAAGAATAAAGAAGCAAGGAGAAGAGAAACGACGGGGTGGTGTCGGTGGTGGCCGCAGGCCGCCGTTGGTGGCAGCCGCAGCAACAGCAGTAACAACCAGCACAACAGCACGACAGGGCAACAGCAGCACGACAACAACGCAGCAACGCAACCCGCAGCAACGCAACCCGCAGCGTCGCGGCTCCGGTGACAGCAGCAGGGCGGCGCGCACGCCGGTGGCAGGCAACAGGCGCGGCAGGGTTGTTGGCTTCCTCTCTCTCTCTCTCTCTCTCGTGCCTCTCTCTGTCTCGGCTTCCCTTCTCTTTTCTTTTTTTTTTTGAAAAATTGAAAGTGGAATGCAGAAGTGGCGTACGTATAGTAAAGGAGGAATAAACCCTTTAATTATCTAGGGTTTAAGGCTAGATTAATCTTTTAAATATTTTTTTGTGTTAAGCAATTATTTTGGATAAGATAAAATAAATTCAAGTAAAAAAAAAGATATCATAATATATATCTTAAGCGGAAATGATAAAGATTAAATGGAATTTTAAGTAAATCGAATCGTTTTATAAAATAATTGTTTTATATTTATAAGAAAGTATAATTATAAATATCCGAAATTTACGGGGGATTACACTTATGGTTGGCCAACCAGATTGTCCTAATGAGTTTGGTCCCCGACATCCTCGTTCACCGGGGTTGACTGCGTCCGTTAGGAGACAACAGCCGACTAAGTCTGCTCGACGTGCCTTGGAGTTGCCTATTCAGGATGTGCATGGTCAGGAGGATGATGCATATGTCGGTGGGGATCATTCGTACGAGGACGGCAGTAGAGGAGGTAAAATAACTTAATTTTGATGCCTACGTTTGTTTAATTGGCCTTTAATTAATTTTTGTTAATTGGTTTTGCAGTGGATGAACCAGGCATTTGATGTCATTAGAAGCTTCTCGCTGCACCTTTGCCTGGTTCCTGATGACCATTTCGAGCAGACATGCCACGACGCGCAACAGCTAGCTGAGAGGTGGAGTCAAGRGTTGGCTCCAAGCTTCATGGACGAGGACATGGAGGACGACGAGGAGTAGGAGTAGTTTGACTTTTTATTACGTAGTTTGAGTTTTTATTATGTAGTTTGACTTTTTATTATGTAGTTTGACTTTCTAGTATGTAGTTGGACTTTTTTATGTACTTTTACTTTCTGTTATGTAGTTGGACTTTTTTAAATCTATTTACTCGTACTCTGCATTTTGTTGTTTAATTGAAATTTGAAATGTATTAGTGATTAGAACATGAATTTAAATAGTTCATCAACACAGTTTCGAAGTCCAAATAACGATTACAATTGAAGCCAACATGAATTTAAATAGTTCATCCTCTTCTAGTGTTACCTCAACCAATCAATGCATCCCTACGCGCTCTCCTCGTAGTGTAGAAAGCATCCCAACCGTCGACAGAACGATCATGGTGATAGTACCATAGAGGTGAAATAGGAGGAACGGGAAATCCTTCATCCAAATGCAGCCGAATGTAGTGGTTGTAGGTACCCAAGTGTACAATGGTCAACTTCATCATAGGTCGACTATGTCTACCACCTGTTGTCAAAGGTAACATAGTGACAGACCAACTAGGGTCGGAAGTGTTAGGGTTAACCCAAAAGCACATGATTGCACATCGCCAATGCGTCGCTATAGGAAAAAGGRCAGCTACGACCTCCATGTAATGCTCTGGTCCGCAACCCCCTCCTTCCAATTCGATTCGTGCTGCTGCTGCACCTACCTCATCAACACCGTTGTATATGGGATGATACATGAATGGGTTAGCCACCAAATCATTCACCAACACTCGTCGTATTTGGTCCCAGTTTTCTTGGCCATTCGCAACAGCATCCGCAACACAGCGAAATCCACAATTGCCATCGTTCACAACATCTAACCAATCCACAATGTAATCAAGGATCAACGCTGGTACATTGTCACGGTAGGGAAAACCCGACAGAACACTACCATCACCTGCATTAGTGAGTGCGGACAAATGAAATTACATAAACGTAATCAACTCTAGTTTAGAGGGTATTTGAAAAACGACTAATTATAATGTACCTGACTGAAGACCTTGTGATGCGGAACGCGATCCCGAACGACCTCCGCGAGATGTCGACCTACTCGATCGTCGACCACGCAGCATGGTCGATTTGGAATGTCTTCGAGCTCCTCTTGTGTTGACATTTGCATCAGGTTCTTCCACAGTTTCTAAGTCATCGGTATGGGGGTGTATACGTGAGTGCATAATCCATGYAATCGCTCGCATCACTGAAGGATCACTAGCAGCAACCTTGTCTACAAGTGAACGAAAGAATTGTGCATCCTGCTCCGCCTCCTCCTCAAACTGTGGAATGTCAACCCCATCGCCAATGACAAGTGTCCTCCAGAAGGGGTCAACCTCCTCAAGAAAAACTCCACGATCCTCCTCTAACAATCTGAAAGTCGAACAAGCACATGGCATACCGTGAGTAGTCTTGAACGCACACTCGCATTGCCAAACCTCGTAGTCCCACAACTTTATGTTAGCGATCTCATCCCTCAATTTCCTCAGTGCATAGAATGACAATCTACCTTGTAGGTGAACGTAAGTAAGTATGTTATCGAACTCGGTGTCATGTGAACGCCTACAATGCTCCAAAGAGTTCATGATCTCGATGTGTTGCACCCCAATTGCGGCGTGCATCTTCTCAAACAAAGTGTCACATGCGGAAGTGGAACTACCAATCCACTCTTTCACATATGAGTGTTTACTTTCGATCCGACAATTGCTCGTGTTGCCATAATGTCGAACTCGATTAGTCCATGCTTTTACAAAATTCTCCTTGTATCGAAGCCAAGTTTTCTCCAAGTAAGTCTGTATTGCCGTAGGCCGTCCTTCGTCTCGTGCCTCCTTCGCTGCTTGTTCATTTTCTTCCCCAATCCAATACCAACGATTGATCAATTCATCCCAATTTTGAACATAGGCTTCTTCGGAGGTGGACTCAACCAATCTCTTCCATGATCCATAACAAAATCTTTTTGTGGTCGCCGCATCTTTCGTACGCCTCCGAACCCACACTCAACATCTCTATTCACATGCCAAGACAAAGGAAATGAGCTAATCGGGAAATACCTCACTAATGGGTTTGAACAACCCAAGCTCTCGATCTGTTACGATGACATTTGGTTTGACCCTTGAACAATCAGGTTATGCAATGTCATGAGTAACCATCGATAGTCCGCTTCAGTTTCCTTTAGAAGCCCCAACCAACTAGGAATTTCATGTTTGTCGGTGTGACACCAACAACCTCAACCATGGGATACTTGTAGCGGTTCGTCTGTAGGTCGCATCTAACAAAAGAACTGTGGATAAGTGCAAAGCAGTTTGATTAAAGTTGGATGCGCATACAAGGTACGAACCACTTTACTCTCATCATCTGAATCAAGCAAAACAAATACTTGTACTCCACAGTCAAGCAAGAATTGCTGCATCGGTTTTCTACCTTGACTTTTTTTCCGTTTCAACCATTCTCTACAATTGTAGATATGCCGCATGTTCGGTTCAACTCTGGTAGCTGGATTTAATTGCTGCCATATTCGACCTGCTTCACTTGTGCATCCGTCATGTCACCCACCATCTTCTTCCCAGCTGGACTAAGCTTGCAAATCTTGTCTATGACCCAACTGATACACCATCAGTGGATGGTTGTGAGTTCCTCCACCCTTGACGACCCTCACAAACCACATCGAACCCATTTCAAACAATCTCAGTTTGAACGGTAATTCACCCCTTTCCTTTTTGTATGTCGATGCTCTGCAGTCTCCAATTCCGTTCCACCTTCTTCATGTATCGATCGCAACACAAATAGGTATCCACTCTGCCATTAGTGCGAGTTTGTGACTGGCAATTGTCAAGAAAAACCCAACAGAACAAGCCACTTCTCTTGCCCCTCAATTACGGCCTGGACGGTCGGAAATTTCTGTGGACCGACAAAACGATCTGTGAATCAATATTGTCACCTCCGTAATCAGTACATGTTCATGAAAAATTAAATTAAAATTAGTAGCATATAATTTTAAAAAACCAAATAATTAATCACAATAATTAAAGGGAATAATACATTAAAAAATAGTAAAATAATGAATTTTAGGTTATTTATTAATTAAATTACATATATATAAAAAATTAGAAAAAAAATTCATAACGGTACTACTTAAAATAATACATTTTAATTAACAAAACATATTTAATTGAATAAAGAATTTGTTAACAAACTTAATATTAAAACAACTTTATTACAATATTGTTTTTTTTTAAAAAAAAAAACCCACGTCTAGCAAGTAGACGTACGTCTAGAAATTCCTCACGTTCTATGGGACATACGTCAGTAGACGTATGTCCCATGGGACGTACGACTGGGAATTCGTGAGGAATTTCTAGACGTACGTCTACTTGTTAGACGTGGGTAAAAAAGTTAGACGAAAAAAATAATAAAACTTACCTCTCCGGCAGTGTCATGCGGCGGCGAAGTTGGTTCGGGGTCCGTTTCCGACATTCGTCCCAATGTTCCGGCGATTACGTGGTGGTGCTAAGCTAAGAGAGGAGAGGAGAAGGAGCAAGAAGGGATTTAGAGGACGAAAGGCTAAAATGGGAAAAAAAAAACAAGCACGAAATTGGGGCGAAAGTAAGTAGTTTAGGGGCGATGTTTAGTAATCGAGATRTTGGAACTATGTCCCCCATAATGGTGGGCCAAGGTAACCCATACTAGCTTTGAAAGAGGATCATGATGCTACTTATTGAAAGTTGCCTTTACATTAACCATAAAAGAAAAAATTGTTCATGGGTCACTACAACAATTTCTATGTGTTCTTCATCACCTAACCAAACCATTTCTAATTTATGTTCGGTAAGTTTATTGGTAGTCTTGAGTTGAGATTTTAGTGAGTCTTATGAGATAATGTATTCTCATATTCAATACAGTGAGTCGCGTGAGTCGCACGTGTCATTTATTGGCCGAAAAATAAAAGTGAATGCTGGAGAATGAAAACATGTAGCAGTCAGCAAAGAAATTGAAACTTTAGGTAGTTTAGACGAATAAGTTCTAACTTAAGTAGTTGTTCACAAAAACCAGTGTAACTAAGGTAGTTTTGAACAAATTTTCCTTTTGATTACGGAGTATTATAATATTATATACTTGATTAGCGTTTTTTCATGCCTTAGGACACATGCGAATCATTTCCGTGAAACTTATCACCCCGTCAAACAAATGGACAAACGTTAAACCAACAAATAATAATTATTTGTTTGTGATATATTAATCAAACCTTTCACAAGTTATTTTATTACTTGTTGCCTTAATTCTTTCTTAAACACACATTTCAACATATTCTACCTCACACTATTTTCAATACTCGTAATTCAACTTTCACTCGAACCAATCAATCCGTCCTTGACATAATATCAATTATCTATCACAATAATAATCTTCTCCAAATTTAAAAAATCATATACATGTCACAATCGCATCAAAAAATTTTCAAAAACCCTAATCAATGACTCACAATTCATAAGCCACAACCCTAAACCATATACTATGGTCTATAATACAACCAATATGTAACGTTTCCAATACGGCATTATCAATGACTTGTTTAAAAAAAATTCCAAGTCAACACTTAAAGCCAATATTTAAATTCTTTAATATTTGTATAAATTGCATAACACCATTTTCTTAAATCTTAATTCCCCTTTTTCAAACAAAACAAACAACAATGAACACTCTTCCTTTCTTCTTCTTTAGAAGAAGTGTTCATTTTTACGCCATTTTCTTCCTTCTCATTCTCTCACTCTCAACTTCATTCTTCACTCAAATTTCTTCTTATCAAATCAACCCTTCTTTTCATACATCATCMTCCTTATCATACTCACAATATTGCGGCAAAATCATCCCTGAGTCAACGCCTACTGATCCTTACTTCACCTCAAAAATCCCAACTTTTTACAGTGCTTTCGTCATCAATGGCGAGCAATTCCTGGGACCCACTTCGCAGATCACTGCAAATCTCATTCCTCGCAATGCATTCAATACTCACTCAAATGGGGTTTTCAAAATCGATGCTACTTTGGTTATTCGAATCAATTGGTCTCGTTTTCGGAACCCTAACCCTAGATTTCTGCTCAATGTTCATGGTGGTCCGCGATTTCGAGCGAATCCTAGGAATATGAGGTTTCAGCTCTCTGGGTTTTGGGATTCTTCTTCTGGGCAACTTTGTATGGTGGGATCAGGAACCAAGCGACAAAGTTCTGGTAATAGTTTGCAACTTGATGCTGTTTTTAAGTCTATTTATCCTAATTCTACTGCTATTGATTCTAGTTTGATTGTTGGAACTTTGGAGAGCTTGAATCATGAGGGTAGTGATGTTTATTTTAATCCAATTTCGATTATGAGTTTTGCTAAGATGAATTATGAGTATTCATTGATTAGGGATGAGATTGGAAGTGAGGTTGATAATGTGGATAATAGTAGTAGTGTTGATATGGGAAGAAGGATAGGAAATTGTTATCAATTTGCTAGCTTGGAGGAGAATTTTGAGTTGGTGTATAGGAGTCATTGTGATGATAGGAATTGTAGTTGGATTGATGGGATACTTGGGTTTTTGCCGAGGTTTATGTCGTTGAATGAAATTGATTGTTCCGGGAAGAGATTGGTTCGGGTTTCTTTTGGTTTCTCAAATGCGAGTGATATTCGCAATGGTTATCGCCAACCATTAGATCCTAGTAGGGCACTAGTTGCTGAGGGAGCATGGAATGTAGAGAATAGTCAGCTTCTCTTTGTTGCTTGTCGAATTATGAATTTCACGAAAAATCCCTTGAATGCCACAGTTGGTGATTGCTCAGTGAGGGTAAATTTTACATTTGCTGATACATTGTCGATTAGAGATTCGAGTGTGATTACAGGCCATATATGGAGCAAGAAGGGTGTGGATGAACCAGGTTATTTTGACAGAATTGAGATTCATGCTTCTGGATCTAGGAGAGCAGCACTTCCAGACATGAAGTACAAATATACTGAAATTAAAAGAGCAAATAAATATTGTGCTGAAAAGAAAGGCAGCAAGAAAAAGGGAAAGAGTTACCCAGATCCCTACTCCCAAGATATGAAATTTGACATGGATGTTAGGAATAAAAAGGGTAAGTTAGGCTGGGGTAAGGCTTATCCTGTGTTTGTTGGTGATCATTTAGTGCAGGATACCTACCCATATTTTCGTTCCCGACTGATTCCAAGAAATAACATCCCTATGAATGTTAGCTACCAGGGTTCTCTCAATATTACCTATCGAATAACTCTTTCTCCGATCAAAGATTTTAAGATGGGTGGTAGATCATTTTCAATGAATGAAACAATAAGAATGTCAGCTGAAGGTATCTATGATACGGAAGCTGGACTCCTTTGTATGGTAGGCTGTTGGAATCTTGAAAATGATGGGAAATCACRGCTAAATGCAAGTAAACAGGACTGTGATATTTTTGTCAACATTCAGTTTCCTCCTCGTGAGTCGAATGTTAAAGAAATGGTGAAGGGGACCATTGAAAGCAAACGTGAAAATTCAGACCCTCTTTATTTTGACCATCTCGATCTTTCTGCAACTTCACTCACAAAGTTTCAAGTAGACAGAGCCTTTTGGAGGATGGACTTTGAYATAATTATGGTTTTGATATCTAACACTCTAGCATGTGTCTTTGTTGGGTTGCAGCTATTCCATGTCAAAAGAAACCCGGATGCCCTTCCATTCATTTCAATTGTAATGCTTATTGTCACCACCTTGGGACATATGATCCCCTTGCTTTTGAACATGGAAGCAGTTTTCTTGTCCACTCCCAGCAAGAGAACTGTCCTTTTTGGAAGTGGTGGATGGCTGGAGGTGAARGAAGTTCTAGTCCGGGTTATCACAATGGTTGCATTTCTTCTGGAGTTCCGTCTCCTACAATTGACATGGTCAGGAAGAGGGAATAGTGATGATAATATTCAGAAAACCTRGTGGGAATCAGAAAAGAAGGTTATATATTACACTATGCCTCTATATGCATTTGGGGCTCTGATTGCTTGGCTTATACAGCTACTGAGGGGTTCATCTAGGGTATCAAAATTCCCGCGTGTTAATATTAACTCAAGCCCTTCCCTTCCATTCTGGAGTGATATGAAGTCATTTGCTGGTTTTGTTCTGGATGCCTTTCTTCTTCCTCAGATAATCTTCAATGTATTCTCTGACTCAAAGGAGAGGGCTCTTGCTGTCCCGTACTATATTGGGGCGACAGTTGTGAGGCTGTTGCCTCATGCTTACGATTTGTTCAGGGCTCATAGTTCATCATGGAGCTTCGACCCGTGGTACATCTATGCAAACCCCGGAATGAATTACTATTCCACTGCTTGGGATATCCTGATCTCTTGTCTCGGTCTGCTGTTTATTATCTTGATTTTCTTGCAGCAGCGATTTGGTGGGCGGTGGGTTGTTCCTAAGAGATTTAGCAAGACAGTTCAATATGAAAAAGTGCCTGTGGGGCTGTAAGTACTAGGTATAAGTAAGTGGTATGAAGCCATGTTCGTAAGCTGCAGCAAATTTTCCGATCCCCCTGTTGTCAGGGATCATTCTTCTGTTTCTGCTAGTTACTGGTATAGAGTTAGTGCTGTTAGTCCTTGATACTAATACTGCTTCAATGTATTATTATTTTTTAGGTAAAATGTAACCTTTTTTTTTTTGAGGTGATTTTTTTTATACAAATTATACCTTTTTTTGGGTTATCTACATTGTTAGACATTGTATTTTTATTTCTTTGGGTGCTAAGAGAGCCACAAAGACGGGGATAAGAATCAATTTCAGGATCTCCTGAAACCTGGAGGAGCTATCCCTCACTCATTATACATGTGTACTATTAAATGTGGAAATATTATACTGTACTACAGGAGTAATAATTGTTTTATGAATTACGGGTATACTTATCAAACAACTCTGTTCTGTTCAACGAATGCATTACTACCTGGCTGGCTTCTTGTTCCGATTTGGAGGATGTTCAACCTGCGCCACAGCTTTTCATATATGCAAATCGTCTATCGTAAATCTCTTTCAGAACAAATCYTATTTAAAACGTGAGGTAAAAATGAAATGTAGCCAATGTACAGAGTAAATAACAATTGGTTGTCCACTGAAGGCAACTCGAGCACTCAACTACAGCAACAAAATATACACAAGTTAACACCATAGTTAGCATGCTTAACTGTTACCTAATACACTGTTAAAATCCATTGTAATCCGAGCATAAAAGCCGTAGTTGAAACTCTTGAAAGACTAAACCAAGCCCAGTAGATGCTCATTCAGGAAACTATGACAAATTTTTTATTTTTTTAAATAAAAAATCTCCTGATACAAGAGCAAAACATGAAAGACAATGTTTACCCTTTTTCAGAGCAGTTCATATAAAGAAACTTTCTTGCTAATTGATCAGAGCCAGTAATTGCTGCTGCTGTCCAGAATCCATCACATTAGCTGGTGCTAATTGATCAGCTAGCTTTCTTCGGACACTAATTGCAGCTGCTGTCCAGACTCCAGAATTCAATTCATCAGCAGGCGCAAGTAGCAGAAGCAGGGTTATAGCACTGCTAACTTCRGAAGCCTTTTTCCGGCCTTAAGTTATCCATCAGTAGACCTAAAATAAACATGCAGCAAAGAAAATCCAAAGGGGAACTCTAAAAGGATGATAAGAGACCTAGGCACCCTTTCTATCCCAAGTGCAGAAAAATAAGWTATTGTTCCCACTTTTTGCAAAAAARACAAAGCTACAACACCACACCYAATTTAATTAACCAGGTATCCCTGTATTCAGAATTGACATTTTTGATACGAGACGTTGATCAAAGGCACTAGAATTTAAGTATGATCTAGGCAAATGAAGTATGAAATTAAAGAAAGAAATAAAAAACACAACCACAAAACAGAAGCACACAGATGAAATGCACAAGAACAAAACGGAGCTCGTAGAACAACTAAACACTATACAGGTACCCTCAGTTATCCTAGGGRATAACAATCAGGCTTCAGTTATAACCTTCCAACTTTAGGGTTCAAAGTTCAAACACCTAAAACCAGAGTAAGAAAGTGCATAAGACAGGGAATGGAGATATTTAATTATTTATCACTTGTGYAAGAAGTGTTTTTTAGAGTCACATTGGCYTACAAAAAACCATCCATCTACCAAATTGCACAGAAGGTAACAAATAAATAAATAAATAAATAATTCATGAATTAATCATATTTACGCATCCAAAGAATTTGTACATTCTAAGTAGCTCATTCTTTCCAGCAGTGATGACAATTACAAATCAATTTGATGCTTAAACAGTTAYAATCATAGCTGTGAATTTCATTTCTTATARTGTCGCCTTAATTTGGCTTAAAAATRGGAAACAAGGACAACCTATACAAAAAAAATTGCCAAATTGGCCACAAGCTTCACAGCATCAGAATGTYGCAAAGACTAAATGCCTYACATAACTATGCGAGACAAAAATTGATATCTAATCGAAAACTGGATATAAAATAAAACTAACAGGAAAGACTTAGTACTGCACAAAAGATAAGGTCAGTAATTCGACCAAATCCGTTTAGTTCTCTTCATCTGGCATCAAGGTAAATGATGAAGGCTGAATCATGTCATACATACAGCAGCCTCCTCYGTAATAGAAATATTGCATGTCAAAACCTGAGAAGAAAACACACAAAGCAATGAAATATCCAAGTTAGATGAATAACATGAAAGAAGCTGAAAGCAATCTTTTAATGTGTTGCAAATACAAAGTATCAATTATYTGCCTCGGGAAAAAATACTTCTATGTCAAAGCAAGTGCACCAAAGTGACCATTCAGAATTACACTTAGCATGCCGTCAAAACAAAAGGGCAGGCAGGCAGGCAGCAGAAGGTATTTCGTTTGACTGGGAGGTATCCATTGGCCATGATTTCGTTTGACTGGACCCTTCGCTTCGCTCCCAAATTTAGGGCGACTACTTCCTTCGTTTCTTTTTATATGCAATTTTTATGTAAAAGGGAAATTTAATATTAGAAGCAACAAATGTCTGCTGTCACAAAAAAAWTTTGCCAAAAGTTTTGTGCCATTTAAAAAGAAATGGAGAAAGCTATACCCTCATTAACAGGTCGTCGGTTCATTGGTGACAGGGAATCTAGGAAATACCATTGGCTGTTTCTTTACTAATGGGCACTATGAGAGCAAGTTTTTGGACATCAAGAAGGAAATTCAAAAGAAAATTAARTATTCCGTGCAACTGCCTGGAACATTTTTACAAGTTCATAATCTCATTAGCTTTACATGTCAATTTTTTCAACTTTCCATTATTTATAAACTACTACAGAAAATTGTATCATATCCTAACCATAGAATCGAATCCATCATATGCAGGACCCATACTACTCATATAATATATACTGAGTTACTGACAGCACAATATGGAAAATGATGAGGTTTACAGAGTGTATTATCTGCTAACATCTCCAAAATACTTCACCAAAAGGCTTTAAAAAAATGCAACAAGCCTAAAAAAAGAAATTTAAATAATTTAGTTTTTAGCTTTAGCAACATAGAAGATATAAGAAGGGACTATATTTTAGCAGGGTCTATAAAAATATACTAACTYCTAAGCTACACCTATCTCGAAAATTCAGGCCATCTTTTCTATGAAATTTTTTAAAAAAACCTACAACATTATGTTCCATTATTCCCTTGATAATCAGATATGCCAGCTATGAGAAGAATATTACCTGTATTCAAATCCAAAGGGCGACTAATCATTTGGCAGTAAGGAGTTGAGAAATTTGTAGACCCCTGCTGAAACCATCATTGAAAAGGATCCTAGTCTGCATTGATTGAAATCCAGGCATCCATGACAAGAAGGCAACAGGAACCATAACTATCATGCCAATTGTCAAATCATAGAGTCGAGCCAAGGAAACCACAGTGTCCCAAACCACTGATGTTTGCAAAAAGGGGCGGAGCACCTGGGCAATTAAAATCATGCCCCAGCCCGTAGGAATGAAAGCCAATGAACTAGTGAGGAGGTCAAGGATTTCAAACCTGGTGAATTTCAAAAAAAGAGAGATCACCAAGACAGTGAAAAATATGACAGAGAACTGAATCATCCTGAAGGTGATATGTTTAYTAGCACCATACTTGTCCCGGGCATATGCTACGATTACACATATAGCAACCACTGCAAAGAAGTAGAGCCAAGAGAGGAAATACACACCAATACTAGTCTTGCCAGCAGCAATATTCAGCTGGTACACGATACCGTACTGAAAAAAGAAGAAGCGTAGGTCTAATAGGATCTCCAATAACTTTCCCCACAAACCAGTTGTTTGAAGATGTTCCTGTTCTTCATACCACCAAGTTTCCCAGCTCCGTTCTGCCTTGGTAGACACTCCACTACCATACCATATCCAGGTTATAAAATCATCAAAGTCATACACAGTCTTCAACCAATCAAAGCCAGATGGGTTGAAAACAAAAGGAGCCATAATCCATGAAACTACAAGGAACCAACTAGATATTGACATGGCTATGTACACAAATGTATCTCTCGCCAATGGGCTGTGGGAAGCATAAACAATCAYGATCACTCCAAGCTCAATTGCCTTTACAAAATGGCTACGAGAATAAAGCCTATAGTTTTCTGCAAACTTCTTATGCTGCACAACAAACCCACGTCCAGTAGCTCGGTATTTAGCACCTCCGTGAAGAATTGTTCGGCCAAAGTAATGGCATTTAGTGCCCATCGAGAAAGTGTAAAACAATGAGGCTAGTTGCAGTTGCATTTTCAAGAAATCCCAGACTGCTGGAAGGAAACCATGCTCCAGAGAATTTTCCACAACCATAGGGAGAGCAGTGAATATGCCAATTTGGATGATAAACTGTTGGTTCACAATAGCACCCAAGGCCGCATTATCACTYCTATCTTTTATTTTAAGGGCGTGCCCCTCAACACCACTTAAAGCAAGATAAAGGCGGCCCCACAAAAATGTATAGACAGACAGCACTACCATCATAGTATTGAAATAAAAACCAACAGTTGTATAGAAGACTGAAAGCATGCGAAAGAAGTCCAGTCGATGGCCCAATCTATACACATCTCTGCTAATAACTTGTTCCCCATTCCCACTAGCAACCTTAGCTTCAAACATGGCAATCTGATTTAACCCTACATCCCTTCCTTTACCCACCTGTATGTACTCATGGTGTGTTACATTGCCACCTCGGAGTGTGCAGTTGAAACCAGCAAATATGTCCTCACTCAAGTTGATCAATTTAGAAGCCTTGCTAACTCCACCTCGAGTAAAAAACCAAAACCTATCAAACACATCTGGGTGACCATAATGCATCCGCACTTTAAGAGGTTTTGCTAGGACACGTTGGCCAAGTGTCACGAAACTCGTTTCCTGAGCAGACATAAACCAAGCAAGGGAGGATACAGAACCTGTAAAGATGTTTTCTCTAACTCCAAGAATAGTCGGCTTCCTTATCCCYTAYTTCTTGTCAAATTCCTCCAACAGATTCCGCATCTTAAGAGCTTCTTCAAAGTAATTGTCTTGATTCATGTCGATAGTCTGAAGAGCATCACCTCGTGTAAAGATAATGGCATGATTCTGATTCTCTGGTTTTCCTTCACCAAGTTTTAAAGGACCAGGCAACTTGATCCTGTATATTTCCACTTCTCTTTGCAGCTGCTGATCATACTTGACAAGAACTGAATAGTACTCAACCTCATCTCTCGCAAGGTGTACTTCATCAACATAAGCAACTCGAAGAGCCTCGTTATTCTTCATCAAATATAAGATCTCCTCTGCACGTGAGTCCCCTGCCATTTTGTGGATCCCATAAACCTGACAGGCTACCACGTACGTGAACTTCATCATAGTAGTACCAAACTCGTGGCCTTTGTAAAGGATGCTCACACCACTAGCTGCTCTTCCAAGGTTGCGCGAAGATGGAACTCTCACTGGGCCTAATCCGTCCCAATTGTTACTCAGGGTCATTGAACCATGTGAGGCAATTTGCTGACTACCATCCCTTATGTCCACTTCTGATGCTGAATCCAGATAAGCAAGCATCTTGAGTGCGTGATAATGATACATCATCCCCCTCACAGTACGAGAGAGAGTCTGGCCTCGATATGATGCCCAAAGGCGCAAATCTTTGACCTTTGTTGTCCAAATTTCTCTCTCATCTTCCAAGCCTTCCCTCTTCATCCGCTCCATGAAATTATCCCACTCATCCTCGTAGATTTTCTGCAGATAGAACAAGATGGAGATACCATCCTCATTCGGGCTTTGGAGTTTCCCCGTCCCATAAATAACATCTTCATCATAGTACGGAGTCAATACGCTYAAGGCTGTCATCTTTTCCACATGAGGAGCATGGGGCATGTTCATGAACACAGAGTTGCTGAAAAAGGCAAGGCGTCTCCGAGCCTCTAGATTTATTGGCACATTGTGCATAGAGTCCCTAGAAGTCATTAGTGTGTGCAAACGACGCAGCTGTCTATAAAAGAACACATCTTCATCATCTGGAAGTTCAATAGCATTCTCAAAAAGAAATCCTGCATCTGTGGCAGGATTTTGAGGTGCCAAACCTTCCTCCCTCAACTCCCCCATCTTCCTCTTAATTCGTGAAAATTCACGAACACATAGCTCATATAATGCCTGTAACAAGTTTATAATCCCATCAGCATCCTTGTTGGGGCTTAGCAAGAGCTCTATAAGAGTTACCAATTTCCTGTGAATCTGTGGTAGCAAAGTCAAATTATAAAATGCAGAGAACTTTCCAGTCCCCATATAGTGTTCCATCTCAAGGAAAGCTCTAGAGAAGATTGAATGCTCTTCAGTACCATATTTAACAACACAATGAAGCAGCAGATGTTTGATGCTATCATAGGCCTCAATGATTGCACATCTTCTGTACTCATTCTTGCATATTTTATGCCAAAGCCATGCGTCACGATCATTTGCCATCTGTTCGGCCTCACTGACAGAAAGAAGAAGCTCATTACATAGAAGAATACAAGGCCACCGAATAACCCTTATATCCCAACAGTTGGGTGAAAGCTCCAAAAGCTCCACTTCTCGGTCACTAAGAAGATCTTCTTCCCTCATATTCTTCATTATTTCATTCCATAACAAGGCAAAACGTGTTGCTTCCACCTGGCTAGATTCTATCTTCTTGTAGGGCGTCCCGAGTCCATAACGTAATTTCACCCTTTGCACTGCATCCCTGAGTTTGTGCACGATATTAATCACTTGCACAGTGGGCATCTGCTCCTCTGGCATTAGATTAAACTGCATGGCACTAGCAAAGAATTGAAACCTAAGCCTGAGCTGCCACATATTCCTAATCTCACCCAAATGTGAGAACAACCCAACATATGCACCAACAATCGACGAGCAAATAGAATACCATATCTGCAAGTCCACCAGATAAATTATTATAACAGGGAGCCATAGCAAGACAACCGCTACTCTATTTGTGTTACTGAAAAATTCATGCCAATTATACTGTACATTCCTCATCCTCAAGAGTGCCCTTGTCGGGTCTATCAAAGGRCTAATCTGAAGAAAGTAACTGAACGAGAATTTTGCAGCCAATACTATAACCCAAAATAAAGAGTACTTTATGTTATCAATCAGCCCTTCCCTCACACCACGACCCACAAAAATCCGCCTGTGAAACCACCAGGTAATTAAGTAGAACAAAGGGAAATTAACCTCCTCAATAAAGTTCCGAATCCATGGAAGAGCAAAGAGAACCAAGGCCAACAATTCTGGGGCGACAAACACAAAAGCTGCCTTCAGAAACATTAATATRCTTTGGTTTGTCTCGAAGGACCACCTCCCCGAACGGTCCCTATCCTTCTGATGCCAAATCCTAGCATAGAACACAGAGAACACGACAATCCACGCCATAGCCACCATGGTCTTAAGCACCATCCTCACACCAAGCAACCACTTCTCTCGAGTCACCAAACTATACTGAGTCCCAGCATCAAGAATCGACTGAAGAAGCCTAAGCCCAGACCAACTGATAAAAACAGTGAGCAGCTTCACCTGAACTTCCCTCCTCTCCAATGCTTCCCATGGCCAATCCGTCCTCTCCATRGCAACAATGATCATGGCTTGGAGGAACAGCAACAGCAACACCCACAACCTATCAAAACTCCTAAACACATTCCAAAACGACCGTTGCTCCACAAACCCCGTCTTCCCCACCCTCGTCCCCTTACTAGCAGTGGAAAAATACCTGCTAGTACTTAAATCCAAAGGCCACTTAAGCGACCTAAAACACTTCCTACTCCAAAAAAACTCATTCAAATCATCATAATTCCGCCACGCCGAATGCGGCTTACTCCCACCCTTACTAAACCCAACCTCATCTCTAACAGTATCATAAAGGGGTTTCACAACATGAGTCAAAAATGCATCTTCCCCACTAATCACAGGCAAATAAGGTCTCCCAGTTTCAAGGTCATCACGATCCTCAAGTATCATATTAAGCTCATGTGCCATATGATGAAATATATAACACAAACATTCAGGCATAAACCTCAAATTAGCAGATTCACCCCAAATTAGCAAGTAAAGACACACATACAACAACTCCCTTCTAAACTCATCAGTATTTTGGCGAAAAACATGAACTTTAACCTTCGATTTCTTACCAACATAAGAACACCACGACGAGTAATTCATCAGCAGCTTCTTCCTGAACTTCCTCACGAGATTGAAGTCCAAAACGGCYGCGTTTTGAGGAGGGGGAACAAGCCTCATTTGCGAGTTAGCCAAGTGAAGAACCAAGTGCTCCCTTTGGTTCCGAACGTTATCCTTTTGAAACCCAAAGAACAGCCCCAACCAATCAAGGAGGTCATAGTGGTCGCGCCACTCGTGGAACGGCGGCTTMCGGAGGTCCTCCACGTGGCSCAGGGCGGAGGAGGCCGCGCGTACCTCAGGGTAGCGCGTGGAGGGGTGGTCAACCAGGATGTCGTGGATTGGGATTATGTTGAACGGCCGGGACTGGGCAGTGGTGGGRGGCGGCGGCGCGTGGGGGTACGCGCCGCGCGTGGGATTCGSCCTRTGGCGGCGATTCATCYTGTGGGTCTTATTCTAATAGGAAAAGAATCAAAAAGARTGAATCTTTTTTACATGGGGGATTGAATAGAGGAAATGGGTATTTATAAAATCATTTGTTTGGATTGAATGAGGGAATAAAATGAAATTGCAGTTATGATGAGGAGTGAGGATGAAGAATGAAGTGAAGGGTTGGGCTGTTAATGGAGGAGAGAGAAAGAGGGGTGAAGTGGGGGGAGTGGAGGAGGGTGACTGAAGATTGACTGATGGCAGTCGTGTGTTTTGTTGGTTTGAGAAATGTGTTGTGTTGGTTTATCGATTTTAGTGTACTTTTTCTTGCTTTTTGTTGAGTGTTTCTTTAATTTTGCAGCTAAGTACTGTATATAAATTAGAAACGTATTTTAAAATTGATTTTCAAATGAATGCAGTATTAGTAATCTGTTTTTCTTCCGTTATCATTCGTCACTTCTTTTGTGATCTTTACTTTAGCACTATAGACAAAAGACAATTGTAGTGACATGGCGTTCTTGTTATCTCGTATATGCGAGTAGTATTTCGTATCTTGTCGTAATCACGAGATGGAATTAGCTTTTAGCGGTAGAAATAACGGATAGTTAAAAAGTTATAAATAGCGGTAAAAGTAGCGGATAACGATTAAAATTAAATTTGTGAGTGTTCGATATCAGTAGCATTTGTATTTATAGTAAAAAAAATTAATTACCAAATAGCATTTTACAGTGACGGAGCCACATAGTACCAAGTGGAGTCCCTTGACCCCACTCGAATTTAAAAAATACTAATTTTCAACTATAAAATTTAGTAATTTCTATATTTTCTTATAAAATTAGACCATTTGTTCATAATATAACTCAAACAAATGTATTTTGACCCCACTTAATTATATGTATAGATCTGTTACTGGCCTTTTAATTTAGCTTAAACGCTAAAAGCAAAAGACTTTACTCCTATTAGCGTTTGAAAAAAAGTAATATTTAACGTTAATCGCTACTAAAAACTATGTGACTTTTTAATCTAGTTAAAACGTTATAAGCTACTTAAAAAACTATGTCGAACATGCCCAATGTCATGTTGGATTGTTGGTAACAAATCAACTATAAATCTACTTTCTTCGAGCTTAAATAGTTGCTACATGTGAGATTATAACGTTATTCACATTGTAACATTAACTGTATTTATTTTTATGTACACAGATAAAAATAGTCATGTGGGAACTAGTTTGATTCGTCTCGATAAGTACTTTTCAAATATATAAACTTCGTAGTTTTTATAATTTTTTGTTATGTATAATGTACTATATAAGCATTTAAGAAGCATCTCGACAAGTGTCAAAAAGAAATTTAAGATCGGACGGAAGTAATTACCTGTAACTTTCATCACACTTGCACTAACTTAGTAACTTCCAAGCGTCGAAGGTGTATGAAAAGATGATGTACATAATACAATCGAGGATCTTTGCATCTAGATTAAAGAAATGGTTCATTTTAAGTGAAATGAGCAAAATCATAATTTATCATTGGTTGTATAGTAAAATTTGTCATAAAGAGTATCACTTTTAGGTGAAATTTGATTTAATTTAATTTAATTTATCATTAATTACCCTCTCTAACACAAGTTACTAATATTTACTCTAGCTTTAAATTAGTTTCTATCTGCTTAGAATTTTTGGGTCTGTTCTGTTCAGCTTCTTTTTACTTGTTTTCAGAAAAAATAAGTTCAGTTCAAAAATATAAGTTGAAAAGAGCACAATTATTATTTTCTCTCCCACAAAACTTCAGAAAAAATAAGTTCGGATTCAGATTAGAAAAAATAAGTTTTAATAATAAGAAAAAATAAGTTCAGATAAGGTGAATAGAACAGACCCTATGTCTAATGAATTTCTCTTATCATAGTCCACCAATTAGTTATTTGATTCTAGAAAAGACAATATGAGATAAGACTCACATCTGAATAACATTGTTTGTGTGAAAGTATTGTTTGTGTAGAAGTATCTCTTCTCTATTCTATCACAAACTATCATAAATAAGAAACTAATGGTTAGTTTTACCCTAATACTTCATGCAATTCTTTTTTTAAAAAAAATAAAAAAGTTAAGTAGTTAAAAAGTCTTAATTTTTTTTTTTTTTTTTTTTTATGTTTGACTACTTTCAACTATACAAAGTAATAAAAATTTAACTCTCTCCAAAACACACAGTAATTTTTTTTAGCTCCAACCCCATATATAATTGGGACATTGTTACACCTACCCACCGGGTTGACAACCCACTACTAATAAGGCATTAAACTAATATTATTTTAAACAAGTGGGACTCTATTCTCAATGCCACTAACAACACTATATTAGTGGTGGGTAGTCAACCCGATGGGTAGATTAAGTTTTTTTTCCATATAATTGTACGAATTCAAACAATTTTTTATTCATTCTAAAAATTTATCAATAGCGTGAATTTAGCATCATATTCATAAAAGTTTATCAAAATTGAGAAAATATTCACTGAATTTGTACTATTTATAAATCTCCGTAATGAACTAAAAGTTCTCTGTCGTAGTCTCATATGATATACGGAGTATTATTTGTTTCAAGGCAAAAGCTAATAAGCGCCCCTAGGACGTTAGATAAGAGAACCAAATATGGAAATATTAAATGAATATAAACATTAATTACACCGATTGACGTCTGAATTTGACATGCATTCCAAATTTAATGTCATTTTAGGAAATATATTTATAATTTATCTAACGCCACGGGACGTCCATTTGAGTGAATTCTTTAAAAACAAGTCCCATGCTATTTTGCATTGTACTCTATATCACTAGTACCCAAAAGGGCAATAAATGAGTCATGCTTTAAAAATAGCAATTAGTTAAAGAGTATTAAATTAGAGTTGTAACAGAACTACAGAAGTAGTGGATTGGAGAATCGAATATTGGCAGGTGTAAGTTGTTGTAGCGTAGCATATACAGACTCTGATGAATTCATCAATCATCAGTTTCAATTAAAAATGACCCTGCAACGTAACGTTCGTTTTCATGAAATCAGTTTTCTAAGCTTTCTCCATTTCAAACTGGCAATCATCGTCTTGTTTTGAAATTCTTTGGATTATTAATTGAGTAAGCTACAGCCTACAACACTCTGGTTGAACAAAGTGACTCACTTTACTACTTATCAAAAAAAGGGTAACACTATATGTAACACCCTTTCATCATTTGGGTATGTATAAAAGTTAGCAACGACAACAAATGTGTATATAACTTGCATCTCGGCTACAAACAAGCCTTAATATTGATCAGACTAATCGCGTGTAATTTTATATGTAGTCCTTTAGGTTATATCTTATATGTAATTTTATATGTAGTCTTTTAGGTTATATCTTATATGTATTAGTCATTTTCTTAAATAGAACAAGCTAAAAATGTATCAACAAAAACAGCAAAAATGAGAGTTCAGATTACTTTGGAAAGACCACCCTTAAAGTTGAGTTTATTCTATAATTACTTTGAGGTCGGATTATTGAAAGCAGACCACCAAAAGGTGGGATTATTAGTTTCCATTTTTTCAATTATGAATATAATTATTGCTCAAGAGCGAGATGAGAATTGATCCTAAGATCTTCTGAAATTGAAAGGAAAACTTTAATCACTTGAACTATATATCACTCCTGGAATCAAGATGAGAATAGATTATTATATAAAGGTGCACTTTATAACATAGAGAATATATTTATACAAGAAAGTCATAAAATCACACTAAAATTGATTCAATTGTTGTTTATACAATTATTATTGTGATTAAATTTGTACACGAATCCACTTTTGATGCCACATTGCAAAATGCAAAGTGAGAGCAAAAACACAAGCACATGATAATTTAGTTTGAAAAACATATACTGCACTTTGTTTCCAAAAGTTTAACAAGCAAATTAAATTAAAGTGTATAGGTATAAAATTCTTGTGGGAATATTAATCATTCAAGAAGCATATGGAATATTAACAATGAATGAAGACTAGATCCACATCATGTGATATTGTGATTAGATATTGCTAAAAGAGTATAAGATACAATTATTAATCCGCATAATAATAARTGTACACTATATTAAAATTGACTTTAAAGGGAAGGTGTTCCAATCAGGAATCAACGAATAGATGCTCATCAAATCAAATCATGAAGTGTTACTTAGCTTGAGCCTCGAGGAAGTATATAGCTATAATAGCTTCAAATTTTGCTTGGGATTAAACCCGCTTGGTTAACTGAACTGTTTTCAATCTGAACCAAAATAACCCGAAACTAAAAGTGACCTGTAACTTGAAATTGACATGAACTGAAAGTGCCTCAAACTGTTTTTAACTTAAAAAATACTAATCTGAACCGAAATGAAACTGAATCAAAATTAGCTTGAACTGAAGTTGACTTGTACCTAAACCGCTAATATGATGAACAAACCTGAACTAAATTATTATCAACCTGTTATATAATTGAAACTGATTTGAACTGATTGTAATCAACCTGTTACATAATTAAATCCGAACTGATATCAACCCAAATTCTTTGAACCATATTAACTAATTTTGTAATCACTCGCAATTCCAATTTTGTCTAATCTTAAATATATAGTTTTTAAACAATATTAACCCTAAAACACCAACAAATTGCATAACTTCAATATTAACACATCTTATTAGATAAATAATTTAAATTTTCACAAGAATAAGTTGTAATACATAACCTATAAACTAAGTAAAGAAGTTACCTGGAATACACTAAACAAGGGGAGCGCGGGAGGCGGAGGGAGGACAACCCGACTGACCTGATCGCTACGTCACGAGATCGAACTGAACTGTTCCAAAACGAAGTAAACTGTTTGACCCATCATTGAAATTATGCTCGAACTGAACTGAAATGGGACTGTTTGACCATAACAACCTGTTGAGAAGCAGTCAAACCGAAAAACTCAACTATAGAGTTAACTGATTTAACAACCCCGCTAGAATTCTATGCGATCGTGATGATGTGGAGAAATGTTAAATGCAGCATGCTGCATTGACAATGCAACAAGGAGCATTTTGGTCTTTTTTCGGGTGGGTCCCACGTACAGCTTCTGTCGTTTTTTTTTTTTGCAAATCACACAAGGATAGCTTAATGAATCAAGGATATGACAAAATCACATAAGATTGATGAAATGAACCAAGATATGCTAAAATGAATCTAAGATATTTGACAAAATCACACTATTGTTTTTGGCAAATTCACAAGGATATGCTTAAAGGATATGATAGAGGATACAAGTCGAAGGATAGGGGTGAAAGTGAGAACCGAGAGTAGTGGTAGGAATGAATCGGAGAATATGACAAAATCACACTTATGATTATATATTTTTTTTTTTATAAATATAGTGACAGTGTCCGTGCAGAGCTGCTGCACCTATCGTGACTCTTATGAATTGTTGCCGAGGTTGGGTAAACTGTAATTCTGCATAGTTGTACAGTAATTACTGCGTGTAGAATTTATTCAATTATACAGACATATGATTGCAACTGTATGATGAGTTGGCCACTAATCATCATGCGATTGATGATTTGATTGCCAAGTGGATGGAAACGGATAAGTGGATAACCTGAGAAGAGAGTTTCTTTAAATATTAAGCGACTTCAAATCATAATTCATCATCTTCACATTCTCTATTTCTGACTTTCTGTTTGCTTTTTCTAAAAGTTTTTCTCTTTATTTAACCCATCATCTTTAACTCTGAAGTATTTACCTTGTTTTATTTAAAGAGTAGGCTAAACTTAGAACTAGTTTACGTACAACTCAACCAAATAAAACTATTAACACCTTAGTTGTTAAAGTCGATTGACTAATTATGTCCCACTTCCATCCATTGTAATTTGCTACTGTCCACCATCCCATTAGCAGTGGCGCCTCGCAAAGAATCCTTATTTCTTGATGGCTACATCACTCTAATGCATACATATTGGTAGCCCAATGGTTCTCAAATTGTGCATCCATCTCCAATGTCACCTTCGGCTCCGGCTCGGATTTAAATGGCATTTCAACAAGTACGATCCTTGCATAAATTAGAAGCATTGAGATTATGCACAAACATGTCTATATCGCATTGTCATGGCAAATTTGCACCTCAAGACCCGCGACCAAGCGACCGTGGCTCCGTCAAGGCTCTCCACCCAACTTAGCAAGGAAGGCTGCATGGTTATTTCGTAAAAAAAATAAAATTTAAAAAAGTCATTGGACCTGTTCATTCCAAGTTGATCTTACACTACTCTTTGCTACATCAGTCACTAACTTTAGAGGGCCAAAGTATCACTACTAAGGAATTGTGGTCACTTCCAAACGACCAACCTAAAGAATAACGAGTGCCATATTTTTGTGCATACTATCAGCTTGCTAAGGTTTATTGCATTCCCAGCCAACTGCTGATGTTACCAATAATCGCCACAAGAGCATCGGCCATCTTTAAAATGGTGAAAGCGAAGCTTATCTCGGACRAGGATMTCTCTACCTGTGACKCTTGAGATAAACTTGATTGCCAAGTGACAGTCCTCACACATTCGCAGATTCTTCACAATTCTGATCAGAGACRCYTCCTTAATCCTCATCAACCCAAATGCTAGCGCGAGTTTCTCACTGTGATATCTAAGAGCGTACTCAGTCTCCTCGTCCTCCAGCTCYTGAAGGACRGACTCTMTTGCTGAGACYTACCCAACTTCACTTATCCGTCTCATCAATTCATCCAAGTACTGATATATTTCCTGGTTCTTAGCGCGAGACTTATCACCCATGCTAAACAAATAAGTCTTTTGATCKACTTCTATCGTGCTATACCCAACACACTTCTTTAATCGTTTCTTTATCATTACATTTCTAACCGTCTCCACTCTCTCCATCTTACCAGCCAATGCATACACATTTGATAGCATAACATAATGCCCAGGATTCTCTGGCTCAATAGCTAAGAGCTTTTCAGCAGCCTCAACTCCCAAGTCGTAATTCRTGTGCATCTTGCAAGCACCAAGCATTGCAGTCCAAACTGCAGCACTCGGCCTTTTCAGTTCCCGAACATAATCATATGCCTCGTTGAGCAAGCCAGCTCTTCCGAGCAAATCAACCATACAAACATGATGCTCGGTCTTAGGCACCAAACCATGATCATTTCTCATGCTTGAAAATATTGCCCGCCCTTCATTAACCATCCCAGCATGAGCACAAGCCGATAACATAGCCACAAAAGTAATCTCATTAGGTGYKGGTCCATAACATTTCATTAAACCGAAAATCRCCAYAGCTTCCATACCATYACCATGAATTCCATACCCTGAGATCATCGTAGTCCACGTAACAACATTCTTATCCCTCATCTGATCAAATATTTCCCGCGCTTTTCTCACATTACCACATCTAGCATACATGTTAATWAACGCTGTCCCAAGAACAACACTCAACTCAATCCCATTATAAGCAACATAATCATGAACCCAGGAACCAAGCTCAAGCGCACCCAACTGAGCACACGCCGATAAAACAGCAACAAAAGTAGCCGAATCAGGAACAACACCCGACTTTATCATCCCATCAAACAAGTCAACAGCATATTTACAAAATCCGTTTTGCTCATACCCAGAAATCATAGCATTCCAAGCAACAATATCCCTCTGAGGCATTCTATCGAACACCTTCCGTGCAACACCAAGCTGACCACATTTCGCGTAAAATGCAACCAYAGAAGCTTGAACAAAACAATCCAYRCCAAACCCACAAACCACAACATGCGAATGCACACATTTCCCCAACCTYATCGCAGAAACATCYGCACAACACTTGATCAAAGAAGTAAAAGTGTAGCTTGTTGGGGTGATGGGACAAAAAAGCATACGCTGATAAAAGAAAATGGCGTCGCGTATAAGACCGTGTTTGGACTTAGAAGTGATTCTAATGAGGGAATTGAAGAGGTATGAATCTGGGTTTGAGATTGTAAGAGAGAGTGTTTTGGCGTAATCAATGGAYGTGRGAGAAGAAGCAYCTYAAATGGCGAGTTTGGTGAGGAGYGAGCGGTTGTGGTGGGCTCCGGTGGTGATGAGGTGGGCGTGGACTTGTTGGAGTTGATTGAGACGTGGGCCCGCTCGTTGGAGAGCTTGATAGGCTGATGTAAGTGCTTCGGCGGTTAGCCATGGATGATGGCCATGGAAGAAAGAGCGAGAGAGAGAGAGAGAAAGGAGAGAGAGAGGAGAAGAGGAGGAGGAGGTGGTGGTGGCGGAAACTGAAAAACGGTTTTTTTGGGGTTGTTTGTCCACAAACAAATTGGGGGACTCTCTTCAATTTTTAGGTGATTTTGCCTCTTGCAAGTTGCAACAAGTTAAAAAGCAAGGTAGCGCATGAGCTACCTTTCCTTTGTTCGTGGAAACGGAAACAAGGTAGCGCATAGGCTAGCCAACATTAGTCTTTTTTGAGACTTACATATTTGCTAGAGGAGGCCCTAATTGAGGTGCTCTCGATGTAATGTTCAAATTCTCAGTATTCTTATTAAAAGTTTTCCGCTTTTTTCGTAAAAAAAGGAAAAAAGTTAAATAGCAATAACTAATTTTTTTTTACCAAGAAATAAACTTTAAGTTTTTTTTTCTTGATCACAAAAATAAGAACAATTTGGGTCTACACTTCCTCCCTGGCCCTCAATTGATTATATTGTACATTATTTTTTCCAGCAAAATTAGTTCTTTCAACATTGACGGAAAAAAGGGATGGATATTAGCTTACGATGCTATTTATTTTTGAAGTTTTATTAATATCATTAACCTAAATTTCCCTTTAAAAAATAACTAATGAAAAAAAATCAGGCAAAAACTTAATACATAGTTGTTTAAAAAAACATTTTTTTTCAATTAATAACCTCAAATTAATTGAATAATGGGAATCTTTCTATTATTGATGGATAAAAAATAATAACAACAAAGGTCGGTGAATTTGAGTTTAATTATAAAAAATATGAATTGGGAAAATTTTGTATGTACAATATATTAAATAGATATTCCTATTATTTAAGAGTTTTTTTTTATAAAACTTAATTTAAAAAATAAAGTTAACCTTACAATAGCAGGTAACTTTAAAAAGAGATGACCTAGAGTCCCCAAAATGCAACTTCTAAAACTTTAATGCTCAATTTGCTACTTTGAGCAAAGTTGAGTACTCTCAATTATACTTGTCGTGTAATTTGAAAGGTTATTTTGAGGTTTAGAAAAAACAAACTTATTATGTTTAGGCTCGGTTGACGAAAATACATCCTTAAAGGTGAGTAAGGTTTGAAAATTGAGATGAATTTATAATTAGTAACTTGGTAAGTGATTTGCTGTATGGGTGATATTTACTCTTAGAGGTCACGCCAATATATACATTATAGATTAGAATTTATAATCAGTAAATTACTCTTAGTAAGTTGGTAGTAAGTAAGTGTTTAACGTGGTTGGTAGATAAAATGTTTATACTCTTTATTTTATTTTTTTTTATCGTCAATAAGTCACAGGATGAAATACATTTACAATGGGGAGGAGTATGAGACTCTCGAACATCTAACCACATAGATCGAAGGTAGAGTTGAAGCCACTTTTTTCAAAAACCCTTCTATGTAGTATACTCCCACGTATAAATCATTAAAGATTTAACTATTGTGAATGTCGAGATGGGTTTGCGGAGTGCTCTAACCATTAACTTTTAGGCGGTTATTTGGCAATCACGAGCTGAGGGTAAATGCCTACTTTGGTGTATTTGGATATAGTTTTAGTATTTTTTAGAGTTTGACTTGGTCAAAAACTCTATTTTAATCTAAAACTAGTATTTGGTTAAGTAGCGTAAGGTTTCCCCTTTAAGGGGTGACCTCAGTTTCAATGTCGGAATTGAGACATTATGAGATCGCATGTGAATGCGATTGCAGGGTCGTATTTGGGCCAGGGAACTTGGGCGCGACAGCCCGAGGCCCCATTTTCAAGTTGAGAATTTAATTTGGACTTTGGGCTTGAACAAAAAAATAGAATGCCTTGTATATAGTGGGCAACGTGCAAATGAAAAGGCAATCCAATTCATATCTTGATATCTTGTCAATCTCTCATTTAGCAATCCTTCCTCGGAAATTTCTAAACAATACTGGAGATTGTTTGTAAATAAACAAATCCAGTGGCATGTTATATGACACTCCGTAATTAAGTCCAACTTTTGAGGTCAAAGTAATATGCTTCTAAATAACCTAGAAGTTGGACTTAATTACGGAGTGTCATATAACAAATTTTTGTGGAGAAATACCATGGAAAAGTGTTATTTGTGAATAATACCGCCATAAACAACTTATTGTGGGGAATACCAAACAAAAATTTATGTTTTGTCGTTGAGTACCAAGTTACCATTTTCCGGCCAAAGTCAATTTTCAGGCATTGACCTGGCGTGTGCGTCACTTCTTCCTAATTTCTCCCCCATGCGCCCAGTATTTTTTTTCTCTTTCTTCTTACCTTCCTATTTCCTCTCTCTAATGGTCAAAAAACTTTCAATCCTTCTTTAAATTCCAAATTTCATTCCCCTCTTCTGTGGCCCTATTCTCACTCTCTCTCTGCTCTCTCTTCTCTGCAACTATCCTTCACTCAAAGGTGAGTGTGTATGTGTTTCAATTTTTCAATTTTGAATGTTGAATTTTTGTAAATTAGGGTTTTTTAATTGATTTTTTTTCAATTTTTAAATTTCCTGAATTAGGGCATAACAATTTGGGAGATGTCTACTTCTAGTGGTATGAATTCCTCTCAAGTTCACATCTACTCTAACKTCATAATTAGGGTAATTGGKAGCTTGTTTGGACCTCATTATGCCTGCAATATTTAGTCTTTATTTAATCCTTTCTCCTAATTAATTCAATAAAGTAATCCAAAAAACTAAAAGATTCCAATATAAAACATTAACAAACAACAACAGCTGCACACAAACCACATTAACAACCATTTCATGATTAATTTAAGCAGTAAAAGAGCCATTTCATGTTTAATCATTAATTTAACCAAATACGACAACAATTGCTTCAATTATTAAACAAATACAGTACCAATTAGGAAACAAATTAGGGCCATTTTTTTTTTTTTTAAAAGAAAGGACTTAGAATTAGCTTTCACCGTGGAACTTTTTGAATTGAACGACCAAAGTTACAGCGAGAAACAAGCTTCAGATTGAAGAGAGAGATGAGAAGATGGACGGTTAGCAGAGAGAGAAGAAAGAGTGGAGTGAATGAGTGAGCTTGAGTGACTAAGTGTTAGTTGAAGAGAGTAAATGTGAATTCAACGAGTGAAAGAGAGGTAATAAAGGCGAGTGAGATACACGCACAACAAGTCACAATAATCCGATGAGTCAACGCCAAAAAATTGACTTTTTGACCGGGAAAACATAAAATGGTACCTCAAGACAAAACATAAAAATTGTTTGGTATTTCCCCACAATAAGTGTTTATTGCGGTATTATTTCGCAAAAGGCCATTTATCCTGYTATTTCCCCACAAAAAATTCCWATAACAATGTCACTGGATTGTTTAGAAATTCCCCACCTTGCTCATATCAATTAATACAAAATCAAAATATCATCCTTTAATTTCTCTATCATCCTTATTAACGTTATATTTTTCCCATTTTCAACTTTGATTTTCTATATAAATTTAATTCTTTCTTGTAAATCTACCAAAAATATAATTATACTCCCTATTTTTAAGCCTTTTTTTTTCTAATTCCAATTTTCAAATGATTAATTTCCCTCAAAATAATATGTAATTGAGTAATTCTAAACGATTGAAAATTGAAAACTTTTACAAAAATTACATTCTTCTAAACTTGTATATAATAGTATTTGTTTAATTGTTACATTCATCTCAATATAATAATATATCATCATTTAATTACTAAATAAATTCTATATCTATCTATCTATCTATTTTTAAATAATTTTTTTGCATACTTGTGTCAACTGAAAAAAATTCAACACTTGTTAGTTGGGGCCTAATTTTTTTCTTTCGCCCTTAGGCCCCTAAACTCTCAGAAACGGGACTGAATGTGTTGGGGTGTATTGTCGATGGAGGGGATCGCCACCGTGCCTATACAAGTTAATCACGGACACTCGAAACGTTGGTGCCATAGAATGGCCCAACAGTTTGGTCCAGTAACCAGATCGTGGGTTCAGAGACAGAGTACAGACCAGATCTTTGACCCAATCCGTCCGCCTGAGGCGACCTATACTCGGTCTCATTGTAGTTCCACGAACCATAATTATTGAATTCAAAGAGCGTATTGATTTGATCTTAAAACGCGCATTAACCTAAAATATTACTACAAATTAAAGTGGAATTCTATTAGACATGCATCGTTATCTAACCTAATAATCGTGACTACTTAGAATTAATCAAATTAATATGGTGCCTAAAATCCATTCGTCCATAATTAATCTGAATTTAATGTGATTCAAGCAAATTCCGGTCTTGATTAAACAAATAAGAGAGTCATATGCACAAAAATCAAGAATAATATATATAGAAATTAAAACTCATACATATGCGAATTTACTCAACTTGTATCGCTATCAAAACAAAAGAAAACAAAGGTTAGAATATCAAAAGTTTTGCTTCCGAGCGAATCGCTTATCACAACAAATTAACCTAGTTAATTAAGTTCCTTTTGGTAGTAGCATATAACAAATTAACTAGTCCAACGTTGCAATGTTTTCACAGAATTTCTGTCCCATTTTGAAGATCACACAAGCTGCAACTTGCAAACACAATAATTGTGTTGAATTAAGATATTTATTTTTATATTATTTTAAAAGAGATATAGCAAAAAAAATATATCAAATATATAGAAAGTCTTTGAACAGAAACGGACAGCATCAATTCGTATCCTGTTGGTTTTAATATCACTAATGAATGAGATTCTCCAAAATAGAGAACTGCTTGTAGGCTGGGTACTTTGTAACAAGCACGCTATATATTACCCTAAACTAGTAATTTAAACAAACCATCTTGCAAAACATTGAAAGAAAAGATGTCCATGTCGAAATCAAACTTTGACATTATCTATTATAATAAAATTTACAACAAAAATTATCTACTCCTGAGTATATTAGTGGAAACAACAATAATAAGTATAGTAGCCAGCAACAAAATTACATAGCAGACAAGGGCGTAGTCATACTGTGTACTATAGGATGTTTTCTGGAAAAAGAGCGACCCAAAGCAGCATAAAGGGAGTAGCACGGACAAAGCACAAGGAGACGACACGCGACGAAGCCACGATGAGGGCCACCGGTGGTTTGGCTCAAAAACTTGGGTTGCCACAATTGGGAGCCCCTGCATGGCTATTCCTTCTTTCCTACGTATGCACTGCTAGCTTGCTGATACGGGGCTGAAGTTAGTACCAATGTATACTGAACAATTCTCCAAATAATTAGTTTAGCTTAGGAATTTATTATATTATCGATTATTGTAGGGGATGGAGGGAAAAATTATGCAGTTGATGACCACACATAAATGATCAATCAATTTTGATTTAGCCGACTCAACTATGAGACTATAAAGGCTTCGATTGACTAACAAGGGGTGCTCCCATGTCTAAAACAGTAATAAGGCGCCATAACGCAATTTCTTGAAAGGAATCAAAAAAATTGCCAAGGAATAACAACTTGCTATTGCATATGCAATCAACATAGTACTACATTTATACAAACAATTCATTTTTCGACGAAAATCATTATTAAGAAAAATATTAACAAACAAATACAAAACCAACCTATAAAACTAAACATATATATATAGATAGATGATGAACTTACTTGAAAGAAGGAGAATTTAGTGAATTTCGCTTCGAATTTGAAGTTCAAAGACAGAAGCAGAATCATGGGCTGTGCCTCATCAAATAGTCGCAATAATACTTGCTGCAAGGCTGTGATCCTAAGCACGAACGTGATTATGCCTTTATCTTGGTCAATATCTTAGACACTCAATTAATCATCCAAAATTAAACTAAGATTATTATTAGTTCAATAATATATTGAGTATGATGATGATGAATAGTATGAAGAAGCTAAGTTGCAAAAGTTTGAACAAGTACAATTGAATTTAATATTAAGAAGAAAGAAGAAGAGTGAGAAGTTTAAGTTTGTGAGAAAGCAGAGTATAAAAGTGGAGCATAACTTGTCTAACTCACCAGCTTTTAAGGCATACAAAAACTGGTTATTAATTAATAATTATACTTAAGTACCTATCAATTCTATATATTGTTATTCTTTTTGATCATCTATAATATTGTTTATTCTTAGGTTACCGTATCAAACTTATGGTACCATTGGGATTGGCAAAAACTCATGGTAAATTGGGAATTGGCAAAATCATGGTTAACATTGGGAATATTCCCTTAATAT
>SNQN01002261.1:0-34213 GCA_008642245.1 Bassia scoparia | reverse complement strand
AGTTGATAGACTTGTAAGAGTGAGATTTTTTTATTTTACTTTTATATATTTTAGGTTAAAAAATTGTAACCGTTGATTGTCATTTATTTGGTTGAGCTTTACTCGACTTCACCAATTCTACGATTTTACAACTCTAGAGGATCTCAACCCGATTTTTTGTTAATAGAGACTGGGATTGAGAAATGGGGGCAGTAGGTGAACGTCAGTTCTTGCACTTAATTGATCTATGTCATCAAGCTCCTAGCTCTAAATTATGCATTTTACACTACCGAGATCATTTGAAAATCGAGGGAAAAAAATAAGATATTTTGCTCATTATATGTGTTCCCAATTCTCTCATCACGAAACAACGATAATATGTGTGTTTTAAGAAAAGCTAAAATATTTTGCTCATTTTTGCAGTCATCCATAAGTGAGTTGAACACGGGACAAGTTGAGCCAAACCATCACAAGCTCGTTGCCGACATGCCAAGACACGAGAGGCGCACCACGCCACCACGGGCCGTGGACAAGCACATGGATCAGTTTGCGCATGGGCACAAATATCCTTAAAATATATAGGAATTATAAGTAAGACACGTGACAATGCACAACCATGACATGAGGCCGGACTAGGCACATCCCTTGTTTTTAAAAACTTGACACGAATCCAATACAACAAAACATTATCGTTGGCATGTATAAGCCCGACCTACCTATGCATAAGGTTCGCAAGCTTAACACGTGGGTCATCCTGATATCAAAGCCTATATTATACAAACCCCCCTATATTGCAAGATACAACCCCATCCATTGCTTTTATTAGTTGTCAAATATTTATATCTATCTAATTTTATTTAATTAATGATTTTTTATTTTTAAAAAAATCATGCATGAGAGATAATAGGGGGAGGGGAATAAATCATGTACCACATAAGATAGGGGAAGGGGGTTGTATTTTGCTAGGTAGGGGGGGATTGTACCTAATAATTTGCGATAATATTGGCAACAACATTAATTGAATATAGGCCCAAACTAATGTGTAATTAATAGATTTACTTAAATCCAATGATTTTATATTCTAACATAAACATATGCCTAATCTAAATATACCTAAACATCTATATTACGCCTAAATATATTTGATTCAAAATAAGAATTATTACGTTTGTTAAACATATAATCTTATTAAACTTATCTTCAAAAAACAATCACAATTACACTAATCTAATTAATAAATGGTTAGTTTACGTAACAATAATTATCCAAAATAAACCTAATTTTTATTTTTTATTATTTTAATTAACATATCAATATTATATAAACAAATCGTCCTATTTTGTAATACTTAACAACTATAAATTAAGAAGAATTTTTTTTTTCGAATTTTGCCGACTAATTAATTAAATCTAACAAGAAATAAGAATTTTAATGGCAAATTATTAATAAACTATTTGAATAAACAATAATATTCATCAAAACTAAAATCAATTCCAATTGCAAGTAAATGAGTGCATATTCAACGAAAATCAATGCAATTACACATTACATGGAAATTAAATCAATGGCAATTACAATTAATTGGAAAAAATTAATTAAAATTATAAAAAATTAAAAAATGAGACATGCGTCCAAGATCTAGACGAGAGTCCATGGGACTTCGACTGGATCGGACGTGAGTCCCATGGGACTCTCGTCTAGATCTTTGACGCAAGACTATATTGAAATTAAAAAAAAACAAAAACAGCACGCCAATTCGATTCGATTTCCATTAACACGACATCATACAAGCAAATTACAGAGCAAAAAAAAAAACAATTCAGATTCTCAGACGAAGAAGATTTCACTAACCACATCGAATTAACCCGTACCGTTTCAGCCGCTCCGAAGGACACTTTCAATCGCGCTGACGATCCAGAAGCTTCCACCGCCGATTGCGTCGTTGCTGCTGCATGAGGGTTGCGTCGATGCCGTTGAGGGTTGCGTCGTCGTTGTTGCTGCGGTAGTCGCGATTCTTCCGACAAAACAGCCGCCTCCACTACCTCCTGGTCTTCATCGAATAACTACTCGTTTTCGAGGTGGTGGATGAGCAGCCATCACTTGGTGGTTTTAGGGGTGGCTTTGGATTTAGTGTAGAGAGAGAAAGTGAAAGGTTAGGGAAGGAGTGGAAGTGAGTAAGGATTTTTTGGAAGTTTAACAAAATTATTGGGGCGATTTTAAGTAAAACGGGGCGAGTTTAACAAAGCCTTTCAAGATCATGAAATTCAATACAAAAATGGAACATACATTTTATGTAGTTCTAACAAGGGGAAGAGTAAAAATAAATTTATCATACTTAAAAATATATGCTAAAGAGCATGGCCATCAATGATTTTTTGGTCTTAATTTTGGTGAACAAAAAATTCATTGATTGCCATCAATGATTTTTGTGTGAAAAAAAATCACTTGATGAAATTTCATCAAGCTCGTCATCTTTGGACGTTTGGGTGAACAAATCACCAAAGCTGGCCCCACGCACTAATCTCCCTTTTCTCTTTTTTTTTCTGCCAAGGAGCCAAACGACGCATTTTTCTCTTTAAGAGCCAAAGACGTCGTTTTGGCATAATTAAAGCAAAAAAAATAATGCAGCTGACAGCAACAATAACACGCGGCCAATAGGGGCTTGCCACGCGTGATCTGCTGGTGTATTAGAGCAATTGTGGTTTAATCGTTTTTGCACATTTTCACCTTTATAAAAAAAAATTAAAAAAAATTACCAAAATTCATAACTTTTCAAGATCTATAAATAGACACCCATATTGCTATGTTTTTCTTCACAATCCAATTCACTCTTCTTAAAACCTTAGTTTAATTCTCCAAAAATTCATAAAAATAATTTTTAATCCAAAAAAACTACTAGAAAATAAAAAAAAATTCTCAAAATTTTTTCAAAAAACTCTAAAATATCCCTTAATTATTTTGGAGTTGGAAAAAAAAATCAAATTTTCTAATTTGTTCCTCTGAAATTCATTTCTTGTTACTTGCAAATCAAAAAGGAAATAATGAATAATTTTCCTTTCAACCCTTCAAATCCACCAAATTTTCCAACTTTCAACTCATTTGAAGAATACCAAGCATTCATGTAGTTTATGCAAAACAACCCACCTTCGTACACCGTTAATCTTTCCGATAACCGCCAAACACCCAACAATTCTCTGCACCAAATGCTTGTTATTCCCAAATACCGAACACCCAACAATACAATTCTCCGACYCCCAACTAACGAAGCAACAATAGAGATAATTGGGTTACCGCGGAGGATGACGAAGACGATGACGAAGAGGCGGATGCTGCGGAACCAATCCTTACACCGGCGGTGTTGTCCAACCCTAACCCTGCCTGTAGCAAAGGCAACAAACGGTCTTGGTCTCACCGTGAAGAAGAGGCCTTGATAGCTTCTTACATGATGCATTGTACAGAATAAAATATGAGCACAAACCAATCCAAGCTAGAGCTGTGGAGGAAGGTGTATGAGTCGTACCAGGCGGCTCATGCTTCGAGGCCCAAGGAACTTCCCGAAAGGAATTTGAACATGATGCAACTCCACTGGAGACGTATGTGCACGAACATCATGAAGTGGGTTGGGTGCTACGAGGAATCTAAGCGGGTGAATCGCAGCGGTGAGAAGGAAAAGAACGTTATCGAGTACGCCAAGACGATACACCATCATCAAGAGGGTAAGAAGTTTTCCTACCAGTATGCTTGGGAAACTTTATGTGAGTATGAGAAATGGAAAACTAAGGTTGAACGATGGACTAACTGCCATGGCAAAGGTAAAAACTTATCCATGGACAGTGGAAAAAAGAGTGACAGCAGTGGGAAAAGGGTTCGTGTCAAAGATGATGATGAAGATGATGAGGAACGTGTGTCCCAAAAAAGTGTCAGACCTGACGAGGTTAAGAAGGCAAAGGCGAAGGCTATGCAACAACGCAAGGGTAAAGGCGTGTCAACCACATCCGACGATGGTTCTTTGAGCTTGGATGAGAAACTTCAAATARATGCTGATTTGAAGGGAAATGATATTAGCCTGAAGAGAGAGAAGTTAGAATGGGAGAAGGAAAAGCAAAGGAGAAGGAAAGAAGAGATGAAGCATAACATGTTGCAAACTCTCATGAGTAAGCCACCCCCATTGACACCAAAAGAAGAGAAGATGAAGGACAAGTTGTTGGTTGAGTTGTATGGAGAATTTTTAGATTAAATGTAATTGGTTTAGCACGGTGTTTAGCTTAGTTGTTTGATTTTGCCTATAGGTTTTTACCTTTCACTTGAAAGGGTTTTTCCTATTTAAGGCTTAATTAATTGAGTCGAAAAATCATGATTTACTGTAATATGTTGTTCAATATGGTGATGTTGTTGTTGAAATCTTGTATTGGAAGTTTATGTGATTGTTTTACGAACTTTGTATATGTAATTCTTTCCACTCATTTTTTGTCATATCTTTTGCATGTGAATGTTTTTGCATGTTTTTTTTATCCACATGCATGTTTTGTTCTTACATGCATTATTTATATGAACTGTAGCTAGTGCATGCACTGCCCCTTTTAATAATGCATGCAACTCTACTCTCTGATCCATGCATTATTAAAGCTGCTCTCTGAACCATGCATTATTAAAGCTGCTCTCTGAACCATGCATTATTAAAGCTGCTCTCTGAACTAGCTTTAATCAGACGACGCGACAACACTCTAGCAAAACACAGCTTGAAAGGACAACAGAAGCCATTACTGAACTATGCACTATTATGCTCAGCTTTGATCTCATAAAAAAAATAGCATTGACATGTAGTTCATCATCCTCTTCATCACACTTTGATGAATTAGATGATGAAATCATGGATGAAGTAATTCGTCACTTCACAATTCAAGAAACACCTGCTCAACCCCGTCGACGTAAACGTGTAATAGAAAGAAATCGTAAGGAAGGTCATTTGCGTTTGTATAACGACTACTTTGCTCCAAACCCTATTTACCCACCCAACATTTTTAGAAGGAGATTCCTCATGAGGAAGGAGTTGTTTGTCCGTATCATGAATTCGGTAAGCACAMCTGATCAGTACTTCCAACAGAGACCTAACGCTACAGGTAGATTAGGGTTATCAACATTGCAAAAATGTTGTGCGGCAATTAGAATGCTTGCATATGGTATTGCAGCTGATTGCACAGCTGAATACTTACGTATAGGTGAATCAACTGCACAACTCTGCTTGAAGAAATTTACAGAAAGAGTTATCAGTAATTTTGGTGCTCAGTATTTGAGAAGGCCTAACGTAGAAGACCTACAACGTATTCTACACATTAACAAACAACGTGGGTTCCCAGGGATGATTGGTAGCATCGACTGCATGCATTGGGAGTGGAAGAATTGCCCTGCTGCATGGAAAGCGCAATACCAAAGTCGAAGTGGCACCGCAACCCTTATCCTTAAAGCGGTTGCCTCTCAAGATCTTTGGATATGACATGCTTTCTTTGGTATACCTGGGTCTTGCAATGATTTGAACGTTCTGTATCGAAGCTCTGTTTTTGATGACGTGCTAAACGGTCAAGCACCGCTAGGTACATTTGCTGTCAACGGACGCCAGTACAAGATGTGCTACTACCTAACCGATGACATCTATCCAGATTGGGCTGCGTTTATACAAGGAATCAAGCATCCACAAACTGAAAAGCATCGATTGTTCGCCGAACGTCAGGCGGCAGTAAGGAAGGATGTCGAACGTGCCTTTGGGGTCCTCCAAGCTAGGTTTGCAATCATTCGAATACCATCTCTAGCGTGGGATGAGGATGTACCCCGTAACATAATGATGGCTTGCATCATCATGCATAATATGATTGTGGAGGACGAAAGGGACACGTATCAGGGTTACGAAGATCCCACTGAATTTGTAGAAGARCAACCTCAACGACGTCCAAGGCAAAGGCGAAGGGAAAAAAATGGAGGTCCAAGCGCACCAGTGGACGAGGATGATGATAGTTTTAATTATCAAGTGGAACGTCCGTTCAACATGAACAATTATCTAGCTCGAAGAGATGAGTTGTGTGATAGGCAAACTCATTATCGATTGAAAGATGATTTGATTGAACACATTTGGAGAATCAACAAAAGAAGTGGTAATCAACAATAATGATCTACATATGTGATGTTAAATTTAAGTTAAATTAGATTTTGCCTATAGTTTTTTACCTTTTACTTGAAAGGATTTTTCCTATTTAAGGCTATTAATTTAATTTCAGTGTTTTCATGTTAAATTAAATGATTTAAATAATTTGAATTCATTAATCCGAAAGTTTAAAGTTGCACTATATAATTTAACTTAAATTGCCGAAAATTTAAATTAATCCGAAATTTTAATATTTAACCCGAAAAAAATTATAACGCAGTTGTTAATTAATCTGTTTTAAATAAATAATCCGAAAATTAATTACGTAACCCGGAAATATAAATTAGAAATGATTAATTAATCCGATTTAAATAAATAATCCGAAAATTCAAATTTAATACGTAATTAGTGCTAATACGTAATTAGTTAAACACTAATCTCAATTAAGTAGTGTCGGAATTTGGCCTAATTGTATTTAGACAACAATAATTAATAACAAAATGATGAGTTGGATGTGAGAGAAAGTGTTATGGGGTAAAGTTAAAAAGTAAGAGAGAGAGAGGGATGATGAGTTTTTTTGGGTCATTGGTGTAGGTTGGGTGATTGAAATTTTCATGAAATGAAAAAAGATGAGTGAAAAAGTGTTAGAGAGAGGGAAGAATGATTTTTTTGGTCATTGATGGCCATGTTCTTAGTGAAATGTAAAAGTAAATTATGCAACAAGATCCTTTTATTTTCACACAATTCATTTCATATGATACAATTAGATCAACAGGCAAGCATATATTACAAATTCTGTCAAAAGAAAAGAAGTAAAGAACATCACTGATGCTTCGCAAACATGCACACCTTACCATCAGTTATTTCACTCTACTATTTTACAATTTCTTCCAAGCAAAGCAAATCATGCAAACCAAAGATAGATTTCTATTTCACATATTGTACAAAAGAGACTACAACATCCTGCCATATTGTCACAAGACAGCACTCTCTGAAACTCTAAACGTGTCACTGATGTTCATTTCTGTGGCTCGATAAACTGGCTGCAATCGATTCCTTTGTCAGAAAAAGCTTGCACTAGCTTGGGAAAGAGCTTAGCAAGCATGATCTTGAAGCCCATAGAATTTCCCTTCTCAAGTTCACCTTTGTTCCCAAAACCAATAGGAGCTCCCTCCATATAAGCCTTACATGCTGATAGAATATGCTGAGAACGCCTTTTAAAGTGCTCCTTGACCAGCTCTTCAAAATGCTGCACAATTGCAATAAAACAACAATAAACTCTGTAATTAGAGTTTGCAAATCAGAAAAGGWATTGCCCTTGAAAGAAATTTTCAACGGTARATGAATTTCTAACAAGAATGCTAGTCACATCAACTTTGAGAAGAATCAATTCTCTTCGGTTTAATCATAAGTGATCATTATACCTTGGGTGGCTTTCGCAGAAGGTACAGCATACATTTACAAGTACCCAGATAAGCATTTTCGTTGTAGCTCACAGAGTTTTTCTCTCCCTCTGCTCTTCCTATCTGTTGGTCATAGCCTGCCTCATTAAAGTAAGGCTTTTCATTAAGCACAAGGGCCTGAAGAGAGAGAAGAACTTGTAGAATAGTCGAGCTTTCTGGGTTCCACACTTCAGATCCTGTGCCAGTCCATGTGTTGAGGAGGCTGAGACACACCTTTCCTGATTCGTAAAGGTTTGGATTAAGACGCAAACCACCAGAATGGTAATGCACCAGCTGCATCAGATCACACAACACAATATTGCATTAAATTCCCTACATATCATATAAATTGTATGGAGAAATCTATATATAGGCCTTAAACCATCCTTAAATTTTTTTTAATACTATTATACATATTAAAAAAAAAATCTAAAAAATTATAGGATGAAGTTAATACATACAGGTGGTACATGAGGATAATCTGGTGGAAGCATTATATCAAAAAAGAATAGACCATCATGATAGGGTGTCCCAGGAGCACCAACAATGGCAGCACGAAGCAAATCCATTCTCTCTTCATAAATTCGAACATAGATGGTCTCTGCATCAGAAAAAAAGTCTTTAGTGTAAGAGTAGGAAAAAGAAGAATGTATAAATAGTATTGAAGTGGTCAAGAGGTTTAATATCAATAATAAAGTATCAATTGGCTACTTGAAGCATAAGAAAAAATGGGTCAAACACAAAATTATTACTATAAGAAATGGTTTTGAAGGAATAAATAGTAATCATGCACTAGCAATTGAGGATACCATTCATCATGTCTTTATAATTACGCTCTTACCGGGGAGATCTTTCTCTAAAATGGTCCATTCGTGTTGAACCTTCTTCAACCAGGATTTTTTCATCTGCAAACATCAATAAAAAAAAAAAAATAATTACATTATTGAGCAGGTTGACATCGATCTTGTCTTTCCTGGTAATAATAACTTAAGCTTCCAGGAAATCAAAGTTATAGCCTTGCCTGGGGCAATGCTGCTCCCTTTCCATTAGCAAAGTGATTGTCAGAGCAATCCTCCACAATTTCGAATTGTTTACACTCTTTTGAGCCTTTGGTCTTAGATACACTCGACAGTTCTATATTTTCTGACTTCGGGTCAACTTCCTGCTTAAAGCTCATACTCCCATATGCATCAAAGTGTGCATGAATATCTGGGAACATGTTACAAGATTCAATGGATTCTTCCTCGTCAAAACTTCCAATTTTGTTCTCATCAATGACATGAGAACACGACATGTGTTGTGGCAGGGACGTTGAACCATGTGATCTGAAAAAATTCCCAGCAATGCTAGAAAAGAATCCCATAGCAGCTTGAGATATGCAAAAGAAACGGGAGCTTCCATGGTTGCTTTGATAATCTTCAGCAGTGTTACTAGAGCTATTTGATAAATCCTGAACACAAAATTTATAAATTCTCAATTGCAGGTTGCAGCTTATGCAGATGCAATACAAAAACAGTTGGTTGATGATCTATCCGTGAAAGCTAATAGGGAAAACTGATTATAGATGCCAGCAGTGTCAAGTACAGAGATAACTACTGACGTAGCCTGTTGTAAGTTTGTAACCAAATAACCATTGGAAGGAAACAAATTCACTTATGCCATTAGCTCAACAAAAGGGGGAAAAAGTTGTTAGAATTTAGCAGATCAATACCTCAATTATGTACTTTCAAGAACAGTTATATGTGCTTATAATGATCCAATTTAACTCATAGCTCATCATTGACTTGAGAAACGGCGAACATAAAAGTCAAATCTGTACAACTACAATGACTAGCCAATATTTACAGACTTATCAGAAAATATACTAAATTAATCTTGAGAAATGAGCAACAGATAAAACATAAAGAGGAAGGGTGTAAACTCAAGCGCTAACAGGTCGGAAAGTGTCTTCATCAGTCAAGTTTTGCACATAGATTTAAAAAAGTTCTAAGAAAAAAGAAGTCTTTTTTTTTTACTTTTCCTAAATTAATCCTTGCTTTCCGCTACTTGAGGGACAAAATTGATCTACTTAATTAGCATCAGTGTAAAACAGAGACAAGTTATCACCCAGAGAAAGCAAAGTGACAATTAGGGTGCTAACCTTTTTTTTTTGGAAGAAATTAGGGTGCTAACCTGATGGTTCATAGATGGTCTCTCATAGTTCATCATCTCATGGTTGAATTCAGTAACATTTTCTTCTTGGAGCGTATGAGTTGCAACCAATCCATCATCCTTTTCCACGCGAAGTACTTTGTAAGGAGCAACCTGAGAACAATAGAACTTTAGCAAGGTTGACAAAGGATTTTACTTCATGATACAATCCTGAAGAGATTGTGCATTATAATTTGTCTTCCCTTAAATCACAGTTTAGTACCAATATATGTGTTGAACCATTGGGGAGCGGTTCCACACTTCTACTTAAATGAAAGTGCAAAATCTAGAAGATAAGTGAGTTTAACATATATGGATCTACCTACTATAGAGATCATGAAAAGATAAAGCATATATTCCTCCATAATTAGCCGGTTGTTACTGACATAGAACTATAAAAGGAAAGTAGGAAAAACACTTGAGATGCTCTTATCCCTTGTTTTAGCTACTTACAAGCCATCATGAATCATGACAGTCATTAAATTTTTAGATGGTTTTAAACATGCACATGTGCAAAATGTAGAGAATCAGATCTTTATCAATGATTACACATAATTTGTAACACACAAAAGACTTCAAATTCTAAAGGATCTTAAAAAGATTTACTTCAAGCCCGACAAACCTTCCATACCTCAGGATTACAAGAAACAAACAAGAGATCTAAAGTACACATACCTTTGTTGTGACTCCACTAGCCCATTCTACAACAACATTTCCATTTATGAAGCCACCAACATAGCCAATGCAGGACAAGAAACATCTCTTCTGGGTTTCGCTTAAATCAGCATCACAACCCCCGCTTACCATGGTAATTCTATCCTCCATGTTCATCTTGTTCAACTGATCAGCAAAATGGTTCTTATCTGACATGAACACAATGTCACCGATGTTGAAGGAGAAATCAGGATGTTCAACTAACTCATAGGCACTCACTGTTTCCTCCATTGTCTCTTCATCCACATCTTGACTAACTCCATTCATACTTTCCCATTTAACCAAGACAGTTCTCTCATTCGCATCCACACACCTAACAACTCCCCATCTTCGACTTACAGGAGCAGCTAGGTCATCAGAACTCGTCTTCTCCATTACAAATTGATCAGGGAAAAAGTCATGACCATTCAGCACGCTTACAGGAAAGACAGTCTGTGATTCCAACCCCAGCGAGCAACTACCATCTTGCCACATGACATCAACTTTGATCTTTTTCTTTGCAATTGAAAAGATCTCGTCAACATTTGCATTTATGCTTTTCTGTAATCTAGTTTCTGATGGAAGGATACACCAGTCACCTAATTGCCAGTTAGCATGTAAGGAGAAAGACAACATGGTCAAGTTTTTAGGATCCTGTAACCGCATAGGTGGGGGTAAGGTCATGCTGACACCAACCAAAGCAGAGGAAATCCAGTCAACATAAGTAAGTCCCACTTCAACAGAATAAACAGTTCCCTCATGATGATTCTTTTTAGACATGGAAGATAACCATCCAGCAGATTTTGAACCCGAAGGATGATTAAATCTTACTCTTTGTCCAGGGAGATAGGGATAGAGCGGATCATCAAGTAAATTGGGAGAAATTGGAAACAGCTGTACTTGATCAGTTGCCAAAATTTCACACTTGCTACCATCATCAAATACAATACCGACTCTGTCAACCACTTTCTCCACTCTTCCAAGCCATGGACCACGAATCACAAAATCCCCAACCAGAATCGATCGCATCCTTAATAGTTTTTCTGAATCGYCATCTTTCATGACTTCACCAAAAACATTCTCTAGATCAACAAGCATTTTGATATTTAGTATTTTACCCATTTGTCCAGATGGATTCCCTGTGGAACGAACAATGTCTCCATGTGTGAACCCTCTCTCAAATGAGAGAAAGTCATCTATTTTCTCGATACTGTCCTCAAGACTGGACAAGATACTCTGAGCATGTCCGCTGTACATGGAAAAGATATCATCTTGATCATCACTACTGATCTCGCTGAGACTGTCAACGTCAGAATCAATGAACAACTCCATTTTCATGWTTCTTGTTGCTGTATGTGCACCACCAAAGAATTTAAACAAATCCATACAAAAAAAATTAGAATACAGGTTTCTTATGCCATTCAAAAACTAAAGACAAATGAATTTAGATTAGACTTAACAAGAGAGATATCACAGAAGACACGAGTGGCAGAAAAGCATACCTGATAAAATAGATGGTACTGATCTGCTTGAGAAGATGTCCACTAAACGAAAACCACGAGAAAGATTTGCAGATGGTCAGTTTCCTTTAAGTGACCAGATGAGGTGTGTTTCAGGAGGATTTTCTTCCTCTCTGGAAAACTAGATAGGTATCTCCAACTAGAGATACAATGCCAAAGGAGATTTGCCCCTAGGGATAATAGGAGTCAGATGATGACTACAAAAACCCAAGGAGATTCTTCCAACAAACTGGATCGAATATTGCCAAAGAAGATTTGCCCAAGAAGGACAATGTAATTTTTTTTTTCTAATTTTTTTAAAAAATGTTTTTTGGGATAGTATGTTACAAACTACAATCTACCCAACAACGAAGAAAGAACTATGGTTATGATATCTGCCAGACAAATTTTACTACAGAATGAAAGGATAAGGATAGAAATTTCTAAAAGCTGATATGCTCAATAACCAGGAAGATGAACAAACTGATAGGAGCAGTAGCCACCAGCAAACAGATACAGACGTCTCAGTTCAGATATTACCTTGCAAAGAGGTACCTAGCTGAATTGTGAATGCTATATTTGCCAAAAGAGATTTGCCCCAAAGAGCTAAGTTTGATCTGTATAATTTTGTAAGTTATGCTGAAAAAATAGAGCTTCTGTAAGAGCACAACTTATATTGCCAAAGGAGATTTGCCCACGAGAGGTAAATCGTTAGATAGATATGTTTGTATGATATTGATGTTCTGGTTGAAAACCAGAACTATTTTGCCAAAGGAGATTTGCCCCCAAAAGGAGTCAAACTATTTGCAGAAAACTGCAGTCACAGGAGATCAGCTCACAACGAACTTTCCTAGAACAACACAAAACGAGAATCACAGCCACAATTTCACCCTGTAGATTAATTCACTGATGCTTGAGCATTAAACGCTTGCAAAAGCCCATGATAGAACAGCCAAAGCAACCAGTTCATAGAATCCATTTTACCTGGAAAAAAAAATACAATTATTAGTTGCTTCAATGATCTAACAGATTTTGCTACTTGCTAAAAGGAAGCCTGGAATTATGAAATATCACACAGTTTATCATTTCTATTCCAATCATACTTTAAAATGTTTGGATAAAATCATGAAAACACTTTTCTGCACAATAATATCACTTATAAGCTTCCTTTAATCAGATTTCATCAGTAATTCTAACATAAAGAAGCTTAGAAATAATCACTTTCAACTTTCATGAACTATGSCAGACAGAAAATGAGAACTCCATAATAACTGAGTTACAACTGCTAAACATAATCAACTAGAGATGTGAGTATGTGACAACTTAACAAGATTGTGCAAGTGCATAAACAAAATTTATCATTTTTAAGGTTTTCAAATGTATGACAACCAACATGCATCGAATTAAAAAGCTAAATTCCTAAAATTGTATGCTCCAATCTAATAAAAAGCCTTACAATTTATTTTTCCAAAAGCATCCCACTTTCTCAACCAACATACTCAAAGACTATTCTAAATCATCAATATAATCCTTATTCTTTCTCTTCTTCTTTTCTTTATTTTCCCCCTTTTTTGGTTTACTTTTCCCTTTTATTGCAACTTGGAAGTGGATGCACAATAAGCCAATAATCAAACTATACAACTAATAAAACTCCCCAAATCCAATCAATAGCCAAAACAAGAAAAATTCAAAACTCAAACTACAACCCCAAAGAAGAGATCTTTAGGCTCAAACTTCTAGAAACTGAAAACAATACAAACAAACCTTGCCAAAATCGTTGATACCCAATTATAGCTTGACAAAAAAGAGTTCAAAAACTAAAAACAATATCTATATAAAGCAAAACCCATATCAAATTTTGGCATTTAAAAACAATAAATTCAAAAAACACAAAGAATAAAGCAAAAGATAAGGAAAAAAGATTCCCACTTCATCAAAATTATACAGAAACATACCAATTGTAACCTTCACAGGAGGACCAAAAGAGTGAGCATTGAAGCTGTTATCCCAGGAATTTCTATCCTTCAAAAGCAGTTGAATATGTATATTTGTTCACAATCAACTTTTTTTTTTTGTTTTTTTCAGGAAAAAATTCACAACAAAAGGAAATCAAAAAAGGAAAACTATGAATGAATGAAAGGAAGAAAGCAGGAAAAGAAGGGGGGAGTTCAGAGAAGGGGGTCAGCAACTCCTCCCCAAATCCTAAGCATCATGTCATCATCGTACAACATTTCTGAAATTTGATAAATTTTGATTCAGAAATCACAATTGCTCTTTTCTCTCTTTCTTTTCCAGTGAGTCAGTGACATATGTCGGAGTTGTATTTGGAAAGAAATATTGGGTGTTTTAAAGCGAAATAGTACGAGGAGAGTGCGCAAGTATATACCAACAGTCCAACAGGATCTACCTTTCACGGGTGTCATTATCCATTTTTAATACTTGTACTTCTTACTTATAGTTATCAAGTATCCTCTCGGTTTAACCAACACATGTCTAGATCGCATCCTAATTTCAAAGGGTAAGTTTTATTAACGAAATTGAATTGAGTTGATTTTTTGGTGTACCATTCGGTTCATCATTTGAGCTAATTTGAATTCGGAGATCAATTCTGGGTGGCTAGGTTTTCGTCCCCTCCCAATTGTTGTTGCGAGGGATTGAACATGGATTCTCCCTACCAAGTGCAGTCTCAATCACCACTACACCAACAATTAATTGATATAGAATTGAGTTGTTTAGCGAAGTTAAATGAATTAATATTGTTGATGTCTTTGGCCAATTGGTTAAGATCGATGAGCCATATGATCAAACTTCCTCTTTTGTTGTCATTTGTGTAACCCGTGTGCCTCATTTAGTCATATTAACACAAAACAGTGTAATAAACTAATAATCAGTTTTGGTTGACATTAATTTTTTAGGGTTGTATTATATATTTGATTGGATTTAATTTGAACGAACTTATTGGACTTATATATATATATAAAAAAAAAGTAGTAATTGATTGCGACAAAATCCATCTCGAATTAGAAGGTTACAAATGACAATAGATTGCAAGGCCCCTTGTAGAAGGCTACAAAGGATAACGATGAAAAAAATGATAGAATTCATCAATGTTGGTTCTCATTAACAATCCTAGTTTTGTCAATTTAGAATTTTATTTGATTGAATTTGCTTTACATTTACTGGCTTTGATCTCTTTTGTAAATTTTTGTATGTATGACTTTTTTTTATCAATCTCAAATTAAACTTAGTTTTGCCAATACTTGGTTAAGTGAGCATTATAAAGGATCAATAGGTGTTTTGCATAACTCGAGATCATTCTACTAGAAAAACTAAGTTTACCAAATACACTTACTGTTTATAGCCCTCCATTATGTTAGGCACAAACTAAGTTTAAACTATTTATGAGTTTTTTTCCTCCTTTTTTTCGTAAAATTTCCTCGAAATGTTTCTTTTCATGGGCTGTTTTTATTTGGAATTAGGAAAATGTTAAGAAAAGTGAATCATAAAAGATAGATTATTGCATTTGCAAATAAAGATAAAGTTTATTGGATAAATAAATGTAAATTTTATGTTGCAAAAGGATTACAAAAGAGGAAAAAAAACTACTTAAACCTATTAGAAAATTATGATAATTTTAAAATTTAAAACAAAAAATTGCAAGTCCTTTTGATGTTTTTAACAAAATTTAAAACAAAAAAGATAACCAACATATCCTAATAAGTAGGGGTGTTCAAATCGAATAATCCGATCCGAAAATTCGGATATACGAAATTTTCGAATCGGGMAAATATTGATCCGAAATATCCGAACTATTATTTTTCGATTAGATATTCGAAATTTCGGATCGGATCGAATGTATATATTTTTGCATATTTTTCTTTTATTTTTCCATATTAAATTATTTTTTAATTAAAAAATCAGATATTTCGGATATCCGAAAGTGCAAAAATTCCGATTCGAAATATCCGAAATTAAATCTTAAAAATCGGATCAAGCGAATTGCGGATCTGATCGGATATTTTTGAACACCCCTACTAATAAGAGCTCTTTTACTGTTTAGTATTTTTTTGGAAAAATTCTAAAGGTTGGAAGCCTTTCTAGTTCCTACTAGACTTACCTAGATAGGTTAACTTTTGTTAAATTTWAAAAAAAAAAATTATACGATGGAGGTTATAACAATAATTGATGATACTTTACCTTTCTTCTAATTTGTTGAGAATATTAGGACAAGAAAAAGAAATAGGAAAAATCATTATTGATGTCTTGATTATGAGCATATTACTCACTCATGGGTCACACTTTTTTATTTGTGCACATGTATCCCATATTTAGATTATAGCCCTCCATTATGTAGCCACTTAAAAAAGAAAGGTTTTTTTAAATGATTTTTTATTTTTTCAAAAAAAATATATATTCTCATTTCCTTTATATTGTTGGTTGGTGGGTCATTTAAATAGTGATTTTTTTTTGGAGGAAAATATTTATCTTTTATGATTTTATGCATTGCTTCACTATTTAGCTATTGCCTTTGACCCTTGTTTTTTTAAAAAAAAAAAAAATATATTGTGGAAGTCTTGTTAAAATGACTGTACTTTAAACCTTGGCATTGACAAGTGTCCTACAATAATTCAGGAAGTAGAAAGCATGAGAGAAATTCAATATGTTCATAATTGGATTTGATTGTCATTAGTTAARAGTCCTTTGATTTGAATCATTGGAGCCGAGGAGTTGGAGCAATAATGCTATTTGTGATGTGCCTCGCGCATTTTGACAATAAGTCATCCTAATCGTGAATTCAAAAGTTGTACCCATTTATTATTTATCCAAATCGTTTTATCACTCAAAAGTTTATGTTATTTATAATTTAGTACGAAGTATATGTAGAGATTATATACATTTACAAAATGACAACAAATACATACAATTTATTCAAATTCTTTGTTTTAACATAGGTTGATAACAAGTCAGGACTTGATCAACATTCGATATGATATTTTTCAACTATTCAATTTTAGGAATATAATGACAATTAGATTGTGAATAAGTGAACAAATGTAAGAGTACTATTTTTCAAGTATTCAATTTTAATTTGTAAATTAATGAACAAATGTAAGAGTACTAATAATTATAAAAATGAGGTTACATCTATATTTGCATTTTTTTTTTAATTATTGTAAAATATGCTACTCCATATATTGATTATTGGGCATCTTTGGAATGCTCTTTGTCAACACTCATAAAAATCTTAAAGTATTCCTTTTTTTCATTCACTTGTCATTTTCCTTCATGAATCAAAGGGGGGCTCCATTTAAAATATGGTCAATACTCAATATCTTAACTTCTTTGCATACCTCAAATTCATACAGCCTTTAAATTAAATTAAATATGTGTTACATTCTAATAAGGGGGGACTCTTTTTCCACCCTRGTGCCTATAAAATCCGATTCTCAATTGTATTGGCCGAGTTGGTCAAACTCTCGAATTTTAGGTGAGAGATTTGAGTTCAATTCTCATCAATCTCAATTTGAGAGGATTTCTTGTTATTTTAAAAATAAGTCTATAATTAAATGGTAAAAATAGTCACGAGGAAAAAAAATTGTCACGAGGTTTCAACTTATTTTCATCATCATCAGAAAATCGAAACCTCGCCCTTGTTTTAAAGTCGAAAAAGTTTAATTTTCACCAAATGCCATTGGAGTCACCATCTGAATGGGAAGAATTGTTTTATGATGCCATTAATTTGTTTGGTAATTGCACGTCACCGAAAGAAAGTGTGGTTAGTATATGTTAATTATTGGATTAAGATTGTAGTACAAAGTGCGAGTAGCATCATTAAGTGGTACAGAACAGAATATTCTTAACAATAACGTCAAAAATTAACACATAAAGTTGGTTTAAGCTGATCATTCATTAATAAATTAAAGTATATATTCTTACATTTTCATGCAAACCAAAGTCCATTYTATTACAAACTCATAATTGGCGTATTTTGTGTACTTAAAAAACATGTGTTGAACAKAAAGTTGTACTGCAAAATGCGAATGTTTGTGTAATTTTTTTTTAAATTTTTTTTCTGCATAAAATCTCAAGATGATCTAACTTTGCAATTGCTTGAAGAGTCACCATATAATTTAATTGCAATTTGGACAAATAATTCTTGTTTGAAAAGATACATACATCATATACAATGCAAAAGTAACTTTTATTAGCTCTTGAAAATGACAATTTCCTACCAATTTTATTTCCTAATCTACTGTTTGATTAGCTGTTCATTCATGCTACATATTTTCATTCTAATTTGCTACCTAGTCGTCTGCTCATCGCCCTGAATTTCTTATAATCGTCTAGGTTTTAAATGACAATTCATCACCCCAAAATCCTTAAACCATTTCGACTTTAAGTCACCTCACTGCAACCTCATAACATCATTGTAGGATATTTTGGGCAATATGTATTTGAAATAGGGACGATTATATGTAATTAAGGATGATATTTATTAATCATCTTTTTCATCACTTATGCATTAAAAAAGAAGTTCGGGTTATATAGAGTGACACATCCAAGATCTCAAAGACGGGGAGCAATAATGATACTATTAGACTWGGTATAAGAGGGGAAAACTATTATACGTGCAACATCACTTTAAATTTAAGCTAGTGTATTATGACTAATCTTTATAAAGTTTATACACCCTTGTTCCTTAAATCATCCTTGACCATAAAGTTTTGCTGAGCAATGCTTAATTATTTTTATTTATCTGTCTTATTTTCTTAGTGCAAATGAGCTAAGAGGGCACTACCAATTTACCATCATAACTTAAATGAGAAGAAGATTTGAACCTGTGACCTATTATATACAAGTTCTTAACTAGTCTTATCGTTGAATTACTAGGTCAAGATATCATCGATAATTCAATAAGCTTAATTATTTGTGTTAGAATATGAAATAAGTCGGGACAACTTCCAAAGGAAAGTGTTTATTCTACTTACAAAGCTAGCAAAATTACATCAATTGAAAACAACTAACTTTGATTCAATTCCGATTATTAAATTTTATTTCTCAAGTCTTTAACCAACCAATATAATTGACATGCATGTGTATACACATATATCGACATTTTTCATACATGAGAAATATCATAGAGAAAAAGCAATAAGGGAGGGAGTATAAGATCAAATTTTCCGTACATGACAAATATTGTAAAGGCTTGATCCTCCCAATTTAAAGGTCACTTTGTTTCATCAATTGAAACAATTTCTTTCATACTCCTTATCTCAAAGTCTATAAGACTATGTTTTGTTGGTTTATTTGAAGCTGACAGAGTATATATTATGAAGTATATTCTTGGGTTTCGACCATTAGTTTCAGCTTAAGCTTTTGCATTGGTTGAGATAGTCTGGGTTAACTTCGTATRAGAGCCAGCGTGACACGGAGGTCACGGGTTCGAATCTCACCTCCCTCTCCCTTCTTAGTGGAATTAATTCACGRCAGGTAAGGGTGGACCTGTGTTGCGTCCACATTTCAAGCCCAAATGACCTTTCATGTGAGGGGAAATGATAGAGTATATATTATTATATTTKTGGACCTCAACCATCAGGTTAAGCTTTTGATTGAGATGATCTGGTTAACATAAGCAGATTTGAATTGAGTAATATTTTAATCCGATTTTGTTCATCTTAGAAATATATCTTAAAAATAACGTTAAAATCATGTTCTTTCCAACTTATTTTTAGGTCAATTCACCAGCTCAATCGGGAGGAACAAAGCTGGAATACAAAATGACTATTTTGTCCACATGCTATGTCTTGCAATGTTATGAGGCGTTTACTTAATAGAAGGCCAACAACAAAGTGCATGATGTGCCCTCAAAAAACTAAGGTTTAATGTGCACCATCAAAGGTCGTCGTACCCCATGTCCACCACCAAAGAGTATCTCATTATCTTATACACTTTGGACCAATATGTATGACTTTTTACAAAAGAAAGAAAGAGAAACTTTGAAGATATACTCAAATCCACAACTCTGTTCTTTATTTACCTCCTTTTTAATCTTCAATTAATAAAAAAGATCTTGTTAATATCACATACTGAGATCAAAGAAAGCGACCTTAAATTGTTCTTGTTTGTAMCTATTAGCCATCGCATAATGTCGAGCTTCTGTATGGGTAGGCAAAGGCATTATATGTGGCAAAACTCGATCACCTAACCCTAAGTTGATTAGACCCGAAATCGTATCCWAAATACGGAGTATTCATTTTAAAARTAAGTTGCTCTATATTCATTATAAAGTATTATRTAATTGARGAGCRGAGTAGYGAGTTGAATTGAATATGACCTAAGTCGAATTTGATGAKATRGTCATCACTGTTATAACTTAAATTGAAATGAYTTAGCCTAGCCAATAACAAATGTGAACAATCAATTTTCCWCAACATATCACAAAATCTCTATAAATAGGTTTAACTAAGGAACTACACCTTAAGATGTTTWCCCTTATARAGAATATAGATGTACAAATCACGATACAAAATGACATGTTTTCCCTTATACAGAGTATATAATTGTATTAAACATATATTATTCACATAAAAAGTTGTATATAGATGAAAGAGGTGAATGTACAAACATAGTATATTTTTTTGAGAATTTATTTATTTTTTWAAAAAAAAGTCGACTTGTGCACACATAAATTGCAAATCTACGTAAGTCTACAAAAGGTGAAACTTCATGCAAAAATCGAAAAAATCAAGAATTAAGTAATGTCAACTTCTAAATCACTTGGTGTAGACTATGTAAGCTGTAACCACTAAATCAATTAATCAGCTGCCCATCACTGAATGATTGAGTCATTTCCTTGTCTTATGTTGTTTTATAAATCTTGCAGAAATTAAAGGCTATGCCATCACTCGACCAAACTATGCACTTTTCACAATTCACACCCTTAGCTTATTTTTTTTATATAAATTGATTATATATAATATATATATATATAATATATATATATATATTAAATATATTATATATATATATATATAAATATATATATATATATGATATATTAATATTATTATTATATAATCTCTTAATTTTATATCTTACTCCATATCTTAATAGAAAATAGAACTTGCTACAATTCATATATAGTTTTTTAAATACTATGCACAAGGAGTCACCTACAGACCTACTAACACGTAATCTCGTGAAAGAAATTTGATACAGGTCTTGGTATTGTTTCGCTCCTAAGACTTAGCAACTAGGTTAAGGAAAAAATTAACATTGAATTGCTTTGAGTATCTAGAATGAATAATTCAAGTGTTTAATTAAGTGCTAATTAAATATGAGTGTCCAAGTTTTGGCGTCAACTATATTTAGCTAGGACAAAAAAAAAGTCAAGTTTTTAAAATGAAGCATCCAAGCTAAGCGTTGTTTGGAATTTTAGACCTAGATACAATACGTGTGCATTAGTTAAATGTATTATTGCTATCATATGGTTCACCAAATAAGTTGATCCAATTAAGTTAATATTATGATTGGGCTTATTTACGTTTTATTAGTATGGGCTATATTTATATGTGTAGAGATCCGTTGAGCCTTTTCTAATTCATGATGGCGCGATTAGGAAACGGTTCTATTATAAATAGACATCAAGGTTATGGTCCCCAATAGCACAAAACTTAGTCTCTCTATCATCACCATCAATAGAGAGAAACCAAATACAACACAACACTCATGGATTTAGGTACGCTCCGCAATTAATTTTTACCAATTAATTTGATATGGATATCGATATTATATGCCATTAAGGTTTGATTAGTTTTATCCAACAAGTGGTATCATGGCCTTTCCAATATGTAATTTTTTGGTATATAAAAGATCTGTTGATCACTATGAATTTTGATCGATTTATACTTGATCGCTTATACAATTTACGGACTTGTTTATGCTTGCGGTCAAGCACGAAATTGCAGGTTTGTAAATTTCTATCGTGTATTGTTAAATAATTGAATTTAATGATGTCGATCTGTTTATCTTTAGTATTCGTGGTCACATGAATTCATGGTCTTTGTCTTAATTTGATATTCCTATTTAAAGCATGAAAGCTTTGGCAATTGGAATCATTGTCATTGGTTTTATGATTATTCATGTAAAGAATGGAGAGTAACATGCCTTTGAATTTTATTCATAGTGTTAGCCTACTAATTTAGCATGCCATGGTTACTAGTAATCCGAGACAACACACGATTGTGTTTGGAATTGTGTGCTTACTGTAAATAGATTCGTGTACTGCACAAATATAAGGAAATTCAGATTTTAATATTTGGCAATTAAGGAATTGTAAATAAAAAGGTTTGGGTCTAGTATTTTATTAATATTTAAACAATTTTGCCAAATTAATCTCTTTTTGTGTAAATCGATTAATTAAAATATTGAATACTGTGTGTGTTTATTTTCATCGCATAATGTCGCCCAAGGAAGGCTATTATTTGGCCAGAAATTAAACATGCTTGTAATTAATACTTAGTATTTTTTCACGCGATCTGCGGTGCTCAAAAACTAACATTTATAGATTTTCGTATGTTTTTCTTATATTATATTCAATGGTTTTTATTGTTCATTCATCGTTAGTCAAATATGAAATTGTTAAAAATAAATAATATAAATAAAAAAAAATCTGCTTAAATAATATAGATTCGACAATATAAGCTGATGACATATGCTTAGTGCTCAAATTTATAGTATAACTGCGGATGTAACTACACTAAATTTTCCATGTCACGAATATCATTTTATTAGTGTAACTTTAATATGAAATTCTAAGTTTTACTTCTTCTCATTGTGTCAATCTTTTCAATATATTTTCTCAATGATTCTCTTTTATTCTGTGTAACTTATATTATGATGTCTCATTTTACACGTTATTATGGTAAAAAAAATATACATACTTAATTAGTATTAGTTAATTTCAAAAGCAATGCCATTTTTAACTTGTTCAATTTTATGGCAATTGAAAGTAAAAGAGTGAGAAGTATTTTTTAAATAATTGTAAATTAAATAATGAAGTATGATAGTCAATTCATAAGGGATCATTAAGGTATGGTGACATTTTGTAGGGGACACCATCTTCCTCCCCCTTGGCTTATATAATAGAGATGTAAACAAATTATTTGGTTTTCCATGTGAATGTCTAGTCGTCCAAAGGAAGGCTTTACATTTGACAGAATTTTATGTTAATATTTTGATTACTACACCAAGAGGACACTTAAAGTTAATTTTTCTGTCCAAAACTGAAAAACTAAATGTTTGGGCATAGGTCTTTCCCTTGTCTCTTTATTTTCGATGACGAGTGCTGAATGTTGCAATACTTATAAATCTGTTTCATCTAAAGCCTATTACTTAATTTTAGTCGAGCTCTATTTCGTTTTGTGTTCTCCTCATGACATGCTTCGCTAATGCGATATCTGTCATATCAATATGATACCATGCTTTGATGGGACAAACTTAAGAGTTGGAAAGAAGTTATACTTCTTGGATGCATGGATCTACTACCTGCACTTCGGGTTGAGCGTCCCCAGATCTTACGGATTCTAGTTCCTCTACTGATAAGGAACATGGAGAAGTGGGAACGCTCAAATCGCATGAGTCTTATGATCATGAACGTGCAATTCCGGAATCATTCAGGGGCACTATGTCCGAAGAGAAGGATCCAAATCGTTCCTTGCTGAACTTGAAAAGCGTTTTGCTAAAAAAAAGCGGAAATAATGCTCTATTGCTTAGTCTTGTTTCTCAAAAGTATAAAGGAGCAGGGAACATAAGGGAGTACATTATGGAAATGATTCATATTGCTTCAAAATTAAAGCACTTAAGAAGCTGTCTAGGACTTGCTCGTGCATTTAATTTTGATACTCTTCCTAAACAATTCAATCAATTAAGGTCATGTATAACTGTCAAAGAGAAGTGGACTCTTAATGAGCTTATTTCTCATTTGTTCAGAGGAAGAGAGTTAAAGCATAAAAGACAGAAAGTGCTCATTGACATCTTCCTCTAGGACAGTAGGAAAGAAAGGATAAGGATCGTTTCGCAACTACAAAGAAGCAACATTGGAAAATAAGGCATGACTAAAGTTCAAACTAAGACTGACTTGCTTCTTGTAAATTCTCTCAGAGAAACAATGCCCAAGTATTAGCTTGGCGTGTGAAAAGGGTTAGTTTCTTCTTTGTACGTTCAGAAGTCAATTTACTTCAGTACCCAACACATTGGTGGCTAAGATTCTGGTGGCTACTACTCACATAGTGGTGCCATGCAGCTGTCTAAATTGCAGATTGCGATTGATGGTGAAAGATATCTATGTGGGTTGAGGCAATGAAGGTTGATACTATAGCACTTTTTAGGTTTATAAAGATGATTTTATTTGATTTGAAAGAGATTTGTTGTAGCTCTTTAGGCGGAATATTCTATTTCATTTCTGCAATGAGGACAATCGCGTTACTATTGTCTTTTGAGAACAATAAAGTTATCTTTTTCATATTCAAAGTGGTTGATCTGGGTTTTGTCTGTTATGATAACCTAATATTTTGTGGATACATTGCTTCATTAGAAAGATGCATGTTAGCAACTGTCGGTACTAAAAGAAAATTGGCTAATAGAATTCATATTCTTGGCACCAAGCGCTATTAGGAACACAATTCTAGAAAGAATTGAAAGGGTATGTCAGCAGAATCTTGATTTCTTCGCTTTTTCAGATTTTATGTCGTTGCATTAATTGTATCAAAGGAGAACAACAAACAAGAGAAATATTAAGAGCCTAAACGAGCTTCAAATGTCTTTAGAACAACCATACAGATCACTTTGTCGGTCCATTCACTCAAGTTCTTGAATGGCAACAATATTTATTACTTCATAACGATTATTCGTTATCCTACCTATATATTAATCATGAGAAGTCTCAAGCCTTGACGTGTTCAAATCTTATAAGCGAGTTGAAAATCATTAGGCAACAAGTATTATAAGAGTCAAGATCATGACGTGGTGGTAATACTCTATGGGCCGAATGACGTTCAGGTGAACATTAACCATTCGACCAGTCATGTGCTCGATCTCCTAGTGAACATCTGGATCCTCCTCTACAACAGCATGCAAGGACTGCTAATGAATGCGTCCCTGACAGATTACGCTCTTATGGAAATGGTGAGGTTATGATTAATCATACTACCTCCAGACACTCTTGGGGGAGAAGGCAATTAAAACCGTACCCTATTTTTAACAAGTACACACTAAAGCCTTCTAAAACCCCTTATGAACTTTGCGTTGGCAAAGAAACCAGTACTAAGAGCAGTTTTCACATTTGGGTTGTCCAGCTGAGCAAGAGCTTATAGCGCGAATTTTTCGAAAGTAAATCTGATTAACTCGTATTAGAACCGTTGGATACTAGCAGGATACTTATATACACTACAAGGGAACAGTTTGTAGATGACATAATCAGATTTTTAGTGGTTGATTTGAATGATAGTGGAGGGGAATATAAAAGTAAGAGAGTATTTAGTAAGGAACATGTTTTTCTTCCTTGGTTGTTATTACCCATGATCAGATTCCTCTTTCTGATACGCTCAAAGAACAAGTCGGAAACTTTCATAATGATTCCCGCTTATTCGAATCACAGCGATATCTTATGCAGCAAACTCACAACCCGTCACAGAACATAGTACATAAGAGATTCCACTATCGAATGGAAGCAAGGCTTCAGATGTTAAGTTTTTCCTTCAGAACAGGAACGCTGGCAATGAAAATAGTGGGAATTTGTGCACTTATCAAGGCAGAACAGATAAGATCTGATGGTATCCGACACACTGTATCAGCCGACCATTAAGCTTAACTCTCAATGGATTATGCCTATGAATGAGAATTATTAAGTCCATGAAAGACAATATTTTGGACCTTTCATTGCCCGAAGTATGAAACCATGGTGAAATTTTTTAACCAAAAGGATTCAGATGGCAATGTGATAGATAAAGCTCGTCTTGTCGCCAAGGCTATACTCAAAAGGAAGCATGATTATAAAAAAACTTATTCACCAGTTTCTTCTAAAGACTCCTTGGATTATGATGCACTTTGTGGCATATTATGAACTCTTGATTACATCAGTGGATGTTAAGACAACTTTTTCTTAATGTGACATTGAAACCATCTATATGCAACACCTGATACTTTGTTCAGGAGATTCAAAGAAAATGGTTGTAAATTAAAGAAATCCATCTAGGACCAAGCAGCTCTCGTCAATGGTATTTTAAGTTCATCAGTTTCATTCTCATGGTTTTAGACAAATGCAGTTGATGATGTATACCATAAGTTCAGTGGGAGTAAACACAATTTTCCTTTTTATATGTCGATACATATTGCTGCCACAATGATATAGTTTTTCTGCGCACAAAAGATTTCTATCAAATCATTTTAATGAAAATCTTCGGGGAGCCTCCTTTTTTAGGAATACAATTCATCCAGATCGCCATACTAGGCACTTTAGCTATCACAAAAGGCTATATCGGACGTTTGAAAAGTTTGCATGCAAGTGTTGAAACCAGGTATCCCCCTTGTAGCTAAGGAGAGCAAATTCAGTCTCACTCAATGCCCAAAGAATGTTTTAGGTTACAGAAATGAAGAAAATCCCTTATGCATCCGCAGTAGGAAGTTTGATGTATGCTACAGTTTGTACCCGTCCAATTGCATACAGTTTGGTGTGGCAGATATTCAGCATCCAGGACTATCATTGGAAAGCATAAAAAGGTCATCGGTATTTCAGAGAAATACTCCACTACAAAGTCAGATCGCTTGAGATTATTGCGCACTGACTGAACTTCTGTGATGTCAAAATAGCTTAAATCCACATCAGGTACACTATTTCATGCTGAGAGCTATTTCTTGGAAGTGTAACAGATCTTTACGCCATTCACATGGACAGAATTCATAGCTTGTATGATGCATCAACACAGTGCATTATGTTAAGGAAAATCTTTGTCACGGGCTTGCATTAGTAGAAGTGTGCACGACCACTTAGTGCTATTGACAACAAGCATATGTTATGCCAACAATAATAAGAGCTTAACCAAGTCTAAGCACATTGATGTCAGTTTAAAGCTGTGAAGGAAAGAGTAGAGAGTAAAACATTGTCTTAGAGCATATTGTACAAACTCCATGTTGCGGACCGCTTACTAAAGGTTTACCACCCAAAGTATTTCATGGCACACTGCTTATGGTTCATCCACCTCAGGGAATATATTTTCATGGGAAGTTTGTTATATTATTGTCTTATCACTACAATTTGATTATTTTTTTTAAGTATTTCTTGCATGAAATAAGTATTCAGTTTGTTTACTCTTCTATAGATCATATTTGATCTTACTAAATTTACAGTGGACCAGTTGAAATAGGCATATGGATCACATTTGTATCTAATTTATCTGCACACCCATGCTTATATCATGTCGTTAATTATGTTACATTGTGACCATTGATTGGTACTAGTTACGGCAAATCTAGCATACATCTCTTTGATCGTTGATATAATATCCGAATTGTTTAAAGACGTTCAGATTTTTGATACATTTTGAGCCAAGCATAGATAATCAATTATAATATCAAACACTATTAATATTATAATTATTTGTCCAATGGATTGGAATTTATGACCCTATACAATCGTGTGCAAATTTTTAATGACTATACTTGCTCAATCATAGTTCAGCCCAAATAAAGTATCCATTAAGTCATATTATATTGGGCTTATTTACGTCTTTTATTAGTATGGCTTAATATTATGTGTAGAACCGTTGGCCTTTTCTAATCATTGATTGGATTAGGAAAGGTCATTATTTAAATAACATCAAGGTTATGGTCCCAATACAAAACATTGTCTCTCATATCACCATCAATAGAGAGAAAACCAATACAACACAACACTCATGGATTTAGTACGCTTCCCAATTAAGTTTTTACCAATTAATTTGATATGGAATCGTTGATATTATATGCATAAGTTTGATTTAGGGTTTTATCCCAAGTTGTTTCATGGTCAATGTAATACAATATACACGCAATGTGTTCGAGTTGATAATGTTACTTGAGCAGCTTGCTCAAATATATTTCAAATCCCTCATCTCTAATACGAAGTATATCTTGTATAAAAGTAAACAATAAGCTAAGAATAGTCTTTTTCAAATAATAAGAAGAAAAACCCTTTGTCAAGTAAACTAGATGACATTCACTAACTAAACAAAACGAAACATATCTTAAGTTAGAGTACATTGTTAAACAATTAAGTGACACAAATTTTTTWWAAAAAAAAAATGAAGAAAGAGAAAAAACAAGCTAAGGCCGCCCTTGACACTGACAAAAGTGGAGTAGTAAAAGAGCACTTGGAATGATAGAAAATGGATCAACTCACTAATTTAATGATTAGGGTTGGTTACAATACATTACTAACATTAGAATTGTGGTCATTAGTGGAGCCACTATTATGACTGCCAACTCCATTCACACAACATGCAAACCAATTAATTTWATTATAATATTTTCACGGTAARAAAATTATTGCAATAATTGTACTTTACACGTATCATGACATATAATTTTAAAGATTAACATCTCTAATTATATATTTTTGAAAATTATAAATACCTAGATTAAAAAAACTACAAGTTGAGACGAATTCAACAAGAACTCAAATAACTATTTTTTATTTTATGTATAAGTCACAAATCACAATTGAAACGAAAATTATAAATAGTGTTAAAAGTACACAATTGCTACGTTTATTTTGTTTTGGGGTATTTTTATTTGATATGTTTTATGTAGTGGGTTCACTGTTTTACTTTGACATCTTAATATAATGAATTGAAGTTGCTCGATATGTGGAAAGAAAAGGTGACACCCCACTTGGGATTTCAAAGTTCATACCACTTGCTCATTTCTCGAATTGGTATATTCTCCTGTTTGTAATCAACTGAATTCTTGTTGTCATGTACCTATGGTCACAATCAAATCGGGTTAGTTTCAACGGTTAAAGTTTAATTAAGACGATRTTGAAATTAATTGGGAGAGAGRGATGTTAAAGTTCTATCAATTTTAACGTAGAAAGAATGAAATTATAACTTCATGTTAAAATTACTTTGATTAATTTATTTGTTTACATTGTTAAATTTCTTCCTTGAAATATGTAAAAATTCATTTATTATCGTTTTTAAAAAATGAGGGAGGTATGTTATTATTGTATGTTATTTCTATTATCGCCTATAGTTTGAAATATGATTGATTCGCTCATGAGGTTGGGCCAAAGCAAAGGTTGAATTCGAGTTATACTTATCCATTTGGTCTATCTTTAAATTACACCTATTAAACGTGTCGTCCTGAATTCAATGGATCGGGTGGGTGAAAGCCGATGACGAATGTGGGTAGAGGTTCACTCGTCCCGAATCCAATTCATTTCCACTCCTAGTGTCGTGTCACTTATGTAAATTGGTTGCACTTCTTTAACTCAAGCTTGGCCCGTTTAATAAAATGGACTGTATTGTATTAGCTAGTAGTTTCATAAATCAACAACAATTTGGTTGGTTGCACTTCTTTAACTCAAGCTTGGCCCGTTTAATAAAATGGACCGTATTGTATTAGCTAGTAGTTTCATATATCAACAACAATTTGGTAGATTATATACAGTATACAAGTGAGAGACTAAGAAATAGCTCAGGTGGTTAGAACTTCTCTATCATTTTTAAGTGACTATGAGATCGATTTTTATCCTTGCTCCTTTGACTTTTTAAAATACAAATGATCATGAAGACAAAGCTATTTTTTTTTTTGGAATTGTCATGAGTCTCATGACCACAAATTGTGCTCTACTACGTAGAAAAACTTTAACTGTTTATTTGTTACATATAGTAACAAGAATGGAAGAGAAAAGAAAGAACATTAGTTTATTTTCCCCATATTTGATTCAAGAAGAACTGAGAGGAATCTATTATTTGATTAGTCATTAGTAAAAGGAAAGGAACACGAAATATTCCAAAAAAGTGTTAAATTTTTTAGGAAATTTGCCAAAAGACTTTTATAATTTTTTTTTTGTCACAAAAAGCCTTTAAAAAATTTTGTGAACAAAGACCTAAATAAAAAAAAGTTGTTAGAGACCTTAATATGGACTTTTCCTTGTTTTCGACCTTTGAGCATATGTTTTCCGACATTGACTTCCAGGTGTTCCTACCACCGCACCCTTTTTTCCTAAACTATCATCACCTTCATCGTTCGAAAACCTATTGAAAACACCACACCTCATTCACCCCATCCCCACCACCATCATTGTCATTTGACCACCCTCCCGCCACCACCATCATCGTCATTCGTCCACCAATCCATTATCTCTAATTTTAGCTTAATCCAACCCAAGCTCTCAATTTTGGATTCAACCACAAAATTCCAACTCAATCATTAATATTCTGACCAAAGAAGGCCAAATCGAACTGAAAACTAATTATTCGAATGAATAGATTAAACGAGTGAGATGGAGGGTGGTGGAGAAGGGTGATCGTGGTGAAGAGGCAGTGAGGTTGCGGGTCGTCGCAAGGGTTGCGGGTTTAGGTCATGGATAGAGATAAAGAAGGTTGCAAGGTGTAAGGGTTGCAGGTTTGTGTGAGCGAGGGTGGTCGTGGTTGTTGTTGGAGTGAGTGAGGGAGAAGAAGGAGCAGGAAGTGCTGAAGGATGAGGCGAGGGTTGGTTGGCGTGCAGCGATTGAAGCACGAAGGTAAAGGAGGGGGTGTCGGACTGCTGGGTCGTAGAGGAGGCAGGTGAGGGATGGTTGTGGAGGTTGGAATGAGTGAGATCAAAGATGGGAGGCAACGAAGCGGGGAGGTTGGTAGGGTGGTGTTGTGGCTGCAAAATGATACAAGAGTGTAAGAAGGAATTTGGGTGTCAATTGCTTGAAAAACTATGATCAAAGGTCGGAACATATAAGGTCCCTGCCAACAAATTTTTTTTTAGTTTGGTCTTTGTTCACAATTTTTTTTTTATAAGATCTTTTTTACAAAAAACACATATTATAAAAGGTCTTTTCCTGCAAATTTTCCTAAATTTATTAAATTTATTTTTTATCTCCTTTTTTTCCTCTTTCCTCTCGAATTCCCCATTTTGAGAGGAAAGGAAAAATGTAAAGAGTTTTTTCTGTCAATTCCTCCCACTTCCTTTCCTTTCCTCTTTCACTTATTTAACAATACTGAAATGTTATTTTTTCTTTTCCCTTTTCTTTTTTCCTTCCAAAATCTCTCTACCAAACAGGTTCTAAACATTCTTGTATATATATTGTATCAACTGGAGTAAAACTTTAACTTTATATTCAGAATAATGTAATTGAGGAGTAACAATGTATTAAAGGGCTCGTGAAAAAACAATGTATAAAAGAGGAATGCTATTTATCTTGCAAAAATATTGAATGTAGTCCATATTTTAATACGCATTGGACAAATGTCATACAAGTGGTGCCAAACTTAGGGCCCAAACTTAATTAAGCTTCTAATGTCAAAGATCTTCTATATGCCAAGGATAGAAGTTGGTGCTTCTTCATACTATCGCTCAGCATGTTGTGCACTTTGTTATGGATTCTACTTTTTTTTTTTTTTTTAAGGAAAGTTACAGATTTTATGACATACATAACTGTAGGAGGAGGAAACGAAACGAATGTTGGGGTTACGAATAAACTCGGGATCATCACCCCCGGCGTCCAGCTCTTACCAATTCGCAACGGACAATCCTTGTGGATTGTACGTTATGTTAACCTTAGGTAACACTAACAAATCATTGAAAACAATTTTACCCTATAGCATTACTGATTAACGTAAAATGGTAATTTGGAGGAAACTCTTTTGCATTTATGAACTATTTGCCACATAAAACACCTCTTACTATATATGATGAGAGATTTACATGAAGTGACTCATGTTGCATTGCATTGTTGACATAATTATATGTCAATTTACAGGATTTTTTTTCAAATAATTTACAAGATGGTAACATTCACAATGTTTACTATTAGGAACCCTCTCGCGGTAACTCCTGGTTCAGAGCTAGGAATCAACAACTCATATGGCGTAACACATCTCGCATCTATTCTTAGTTCATATCATTATTCCTTTCCTCGATTATTCGTTCGATTCTCTTCATCTCCATAGAAAATCTATAAAAAGCTCGAAGATCTCAGGGTCTCCTGACCAAGTTGATGTGTCTCTTTGCCCTATGTACTCCTCATCGGGTGAATGTGCCGAGAGTATATCCACCGTGGCTGTAAATCGCGTTGCTTGGGCCAAACTCGGTAAAGATGTTAAGAAGTATCCTCTAGGATTCGCCACGAAATTCATAAACTCTTGATCATCGTCTTGGRGGGGCACTAGTCGTCTCATTAGAGGCGGACGTGTAGGAACATACCCGCCATATGAGTATTGCCCGAAGTTGAGGGCAGCATGTTGGGCCGATGCTATCCAAATCAATATGGTAAGGATGGACGCTAGATCTTCCGGTGTGTTGAGCTTCGGCCACCACGTAGCATCACGAAGATCTTGGTGGCCTACATTGATTGTTTCACTATACCAATTTTGAAGTTCTATGTCGGATTTGACTTGAGTTGCATCGGTGTAGTAGTAATTGACGTATGTTTTAACAAGCTCCTCAATTGCTGACCAAATGAGAAGTCCATCATTTGCATAAGGGTAGTCTTCAATTAGCATTTTWAGACCATGGGGTTGGCTTGGGTCCGCTTCTGCTACACCCCTGAATTGAAGAAAAATATCGCATCCATAAAATTATCAAAATTAAAGATGTATTGTATGTTTGTGTATCTATATACTATACTATAAGACAAATGGACCACGAGGTTAGTTAAAYTCCGCTATCACTACACCCCTGAAATCAAGGAAATAGCAAATATGCATAAAAGAACCAAACGTTGTTACTTATTCACATATACGTAGCTTCGACTAACCTTTGAATGAGGTCGGAGGGGAGAGCTTCAAGATCAAAGCGCCACCAATCTCGATATGCAGCGCATGCCAAGAGCATGGAATATTTTCCAGAAGTGAAATCACTCTCGATGACCCCTTCTTCATTAATCAATATCTCACGAGCAATTGTATTGACCCGAAGAGTGTATTTCATATGGGGTTGAAGAAGTTTGTAAACCGGGTGCATCACACTCAACTGTCGATGCGCTGATATGATGAATGGTTCCATGCACGCATGGGTTCGCAACCTATATTGTTTTAACAACCACCAATAAGCTAACCAACACTTTTGACTACTGTTTTTTACGAGCTTTCTTATTTTCTCAATTCTCATTCTAGCGAGTCCATGTTATATGTACTAACATACTAGCTTAGCTAGTACARAATAGTACTAGAACAACAATAATGATCCATAATATAATACAATTGTATACTATAGATTTAAGACTTAATAATTATCATWCTTACCAGTGGTTAACCAATTGATGAACACCGGAGTCATTAGCGGAAGCATGCGCTTTGGCAAGCTGCCAAAGCCAATAAGCGGTGGTGTCAATGGGAGTAACAACCTGCTTTCGTTGTGGTTGGCTTAGTTCAATAGCAATGGGCTTCAGAGTGCCTAACTCAGTGAGAAAGAAGATTTGTGCGAGTTGCATGTGCTTTGCGCTCTTTTTGGCTATTTATGTCACCAAGTAATGGTAGATAAATATCATGATAGTCCAATATGAACAATTTGTTCTCATCTATTGCCTGCATTTATTCATTTGTCACACACATATATATACTAGTCAATTACCTTCTATTTTTTTTTACAACGTCGATCTTATGTTATATAAATAATAGGTCACATTTGACTTTGTCGTCACTAATATGACTATTGCATGTATCAACTACACTGTCTAATTGTTAAATGGAGGGGTAGCTTGATTGTTGGACAGACATAACATGTATTTGCTAAATAAAGGCTATATTTACCTGTTGCAACAGACATTCCATCAAGATCTGCCTATGATATGTTCATCCGTGGCGCCAGATTTCCTAAGGTCCGTAGATAGAAGGGTCAAGATTGCTTCGCAGTGGAAATATCTAACAATAAATAAACATTTATGGAATTAGTAAAGGATTATTGTAAGGAAAAATTGGGGATAAATATCTAGTTCGAGGCCATTTTGAAAATAAATACTTAGATTCAAATTTATTATACTAAATATTTAGATTCGTCGAAAAATTTAAAAATCGGTATCTCTT
>SNQN01002260.1:37575-77129 GCA_008642245.1 Bassia scoparia | reverse complement strand
TTCATCATTCATTCATTCATTTTCATCAAATTCCATGCTTTTGTAATTATTTCATCTTTAATTTCGTTTTATTATTGCTTTTAATATTTATTATTGCTTTTGATTATGTTTTCCCCAATCGTAATTAGTATTGTTAAATTTGAATATGAGTGAGTAGTTCTAATTTCTGGGCAATTGGGATCTATAGGCAATTATGATTGACTTGTAATTGGCTTTGATTCGATCATGATTGCTTTTAATCAATTTCCTATTGAGATTGTTCTTCATCTTAATCAATTTTCGTAGGCCCAGCCCAGACTTTAATTGCTTAATTTGATTAGTCACAAGTCTCTAATCTAGCGATGAGATTAAAACAAGATCTAACCTCAATAGGTATTAGAACGAGACTATCCTATTTATTTTGGTCTCAAGAGACGATACATTAGAGGTAGTCTATGGTTCAATGATTCGAGAAGAACTTTGACCATATTTTGATTATGCCTTATTATTGAATTGTTGATGCCAATTTACTGGTTGATTGCTCTTGAGTGAACCATAGCCTTAGATTCGTTAATTATATAGTTTGCTAATCGTTCTTCATTAGTAATTAATTAGTCCAATCAAATCCAAATTATCTTTTTGTTAGTTTGAGATTTGCTTGATCCAGTTATTCAATAGTAGTTGCTTCCTTATCACACAAAGAAAAAGTCGCATGGGCGACCGCATTAGCGACCGACAAATGGTCGCTAATGGTTTAGCGACGATTTTCGGTCCTGCTTAACTGTGGTCCTGTTCGTTCGTCCGCTAAAAATTTGTTTACGACCGAATTCAGTCGCTAATCCATAGCGACCGATTACGACCGAAAACACGACTGACAAAATTGAGAGAAAATTCGACGTGAAAAAAGATTAGCTACCGAATAACGTCGCCTAAAAAGGTTAACACCGGGTTTTTTTTATTTGCACGTGCGTTTTTCACTTTTTTTTTTTTTCCGTAACTGTAATATGAAAAAAATAGTAACAAAACACATAATAAATATTTACAAAAATTAAGTTTTATATTATTATATAAACAAGTTTGCATTACATGAAAGATTCACTCAATATACTTCTAAAATTTAAGTGAAATTGTAACAAATAACAAAGTACGAGAAAATAATCAAATCTAACAACGCAACTACGCTACGAAGCACAGAACCGTCTGTAGCGATCGTCGTCGAGGCGTCCAGGAAGGGAGCGGATCGCTGAACTGCCTCATGAAAGCGCTCCATTTGCGCCTTCATCTGCACCATATACGCATCCTGCTGCTTTTATCTTACTCGCTTGACGGCGTTGCTTCCTCGTCCCGCTGGCTCAGCTGCTCGGCTAGACGACGTTTGCTCCTCGTCCCGCATGGCTCAAACTCTCGGCTAGACGAACGTTCTCCTCTCCCGCTGGCTCAGCTGTCGGCTTAGTCCAATTTCCATACTCATCAACTCAACATTCCTTTAAAACTATTATTAGTTCAAATTTAATATGGAAATGTTTCTCTAATATATTTGATACTTTCAAAATTCTTGGAAATTTTAATGGAAAAATTGTGCCATTACAAATAGCAGTGCAGAAATAGAAAAGCATCTAAGATTCTAAGAACCCATAACCCAAACTTGTGGAAAAAAGCTTGACTCGGGAACTACTACAGCCAGAGGAAAAAGATTTGAAACTGCAAGTGCCAGATGTTGTAATAACTACAGCAGGTATCTGAACCCTCTGGCATACCCAAAGGCGTTGGACATAAGTGATCGTTCATCATTAGCATGCAACACAAGTTATTACGAGGATGGGAAGTGCATGCAACTGCAAGAGGAAGAATGATCTTGATCCTGGAGCTTGCCAAAAATACTTAAAATGAAAATAAATGTAGGGACCTGTTACCCTCATCAGAGAGGGTATTAATGGAAATCAATTCATTACCGTTAAGCCAAGTCGAGAACATTCCTCGACTATAAGTTGATGCCCAAACTGGATTGAGTTGCACAGCCTCAGGATGGAACTTGTTAATGTATCAGCTAGCTGATCATCACAAAGGGCACGTTTAATTCTCAAGAAGTTTTAAGCATAATTCATTTAGAAATCTACCCTCTCATCCAAATAACGTTAGTTTTAGTTGCAGAGAATTTTCAAAAAATGGTTTTTACTCTATCAATTGGCTATGTAAACTCCGCAAGTAAAAATATTCTTCTTCTACCAAGTTTTAAAAGTAGATTTTTTTGCAAGGGTATTTATTAACAAAATCACCCTAAAAGACGGATATTTATTAACAAATTTTATCAAAAAAGATAATAACTACCCTTAGGAAATTTTTAAAATTGGTAAGAGATGCAGAGGAAATAGAATCTGTCATTAAGAAATTCAGTTTATCCTATTAGTACGGCAAACCAGTGAATGATTCCTAGATTTCTTCGGTTTCCAACCCAACATAACGCAAATCCATTAATTAGGCAGAACAAACTGCAAAACATGGTCTCTTCGTCATTTCATTATTTTGAAGTAAGATTTCACTTTGCTTCCAAAGATAAAATTAAATTGAATTAAGATTCAACAAATTTTCTCACAATAATTAGCCCCCGTATTGTTAGTTCGAATTTCATTAAAAGGATTTTGATGCCCTGGGGTTAAGTACTTAAATATTCAGTCTAAACGAGTAGCATGATGAGAGGCCCTACAAAGTTTAGCAACATGAGCTGATGACAGAGAGTTTCAAGAAAATTAACCTTAACATCTAAGGTATAATTCATTACATTCCCAAAATTCTATTAAAAATTACAATAACTAAAAAAAAAACATAAACCATCAAAAATAAAGATACAATGCATTAATGGCTAAATGGTCATACCATATTTTTTGAAAACTGCAGCATTTGGAAAGCCTATGTACAAAATTGAAATGAAGTTGAGCATTGTTCTGCATCGAATTTAAAACACCAAATAAATTAACATTAACAAAGTTTGAATTCCCACAGAATAACAAACAATAAGTATCAAAGCTTGACAAAACATGCAGTGTTCATGAAACATTACCAGGAAAAAGGGGTCATACACGATTTACTATCTGCATTACGAACGTCCAATACTGGGCGTCCATAAACCTTTTCAAAAGGAAGAAACAACTCCTTCAGAATAGAAAACTGTCCAGAACATGGTAACTACAAAAATTCATACTATTTTATATTATTTACTTACAGAATCATACCATTTCGAATTTTCATCTAATGACATAATTAAACGTTGAATAGTAGATTCCATAAAGTTTGCAGAACTCTCACCATAGCCGGAAAATGATGATTGCCTAAAAGTAATGAATTGATATTTAACATTTGTGTAAACTTTAGCATGAAAATGATCAATACAAGTCAGGAATTTTGATATTTGTTTTTATGTAAATAACAGAATCTTTATTTGCCAAAACGTTCATATATTAAGACTTAAGGGATCCAATAATAAACATGGATCTCTACGTAAAACACAATTCGCCATAACCCCATCTCAAGTGAGCATAAAGCTCCATAGGTGATAGCCATACACATGAACATGCCTAACACCAAGCATTAAACAACATTTCCTAGCACTCATAACAAATGCAAACTCATTAGTCTTGAGATACAACACTTCCACTCATACCCCTATAAACTTCAACTATATCAGCCTGTTCTTAGCTTATGTAACTAATGCCAATGATTTAATTTAATCAGAACCTTTTCTTTATTTTCATACATTCGCATAATGGTGCTATTCATATATGAAAGTTTTGCGGTCAATTTATCTTGTGATTTAGAAACGAATATAAATTCATCCGAGCTTGAATCGATCTATATGTATACATTCAATGAAGAATGAGCAAAAAAAAAAAAAGGATTTTTCAACAAATGGAAATTGACTTCAATTGCCTACAGGATGAAATGATGGTAATGTCTACAATCCCTGGTGAATCAGATACATTTTGAAGGGATTTTGTAGGTTCAGTTGATCAGGGGCTTAATGGAAGAACTTTATAATTTCTAAAAACTGGAAGATGACAGACCAAGAAATGAATTTCAATAGTTGTGGAAACATACTAATTGGCCTGAAACACTTGATCAAAGAAAAGGATGCTGATTATATGAATCTTTTCAAATGTTTGAAATCCTAAAAATTGGTAATGTTGATCCTAGTACACTCCAAACACCAACAACATCATGCAAAATTTAAAATTCAAACTAAAATGAAATTAAAATTAAAAACCAAAATTCAAACCCCTAAAAAAAACAAATTTAAATTCAACATAAAAAATAGTTAAAAATGTGAAATTAAAAATTAAAAACAAAAAATTAATCTTACCGGCGAATGGATGCAGGAGGAAATCCGCGCGAAGGAGAAAGAGGACTCCGCGCGAGGGAGAAAGAAGATATCCGACCAAGGAGAAAGAGGAAGAAAGTGAGAGGAAGAAAGGGGAGAAAGGAAGAAAGAAAAGAAGGATGCGGCTGCCGCCGCTGCTCGCCGGAGACAGAAAGAGGGTCCGCACGCCGCGTGAGAGGAGAGAGAGGGGTCGCGGAGGTCAATTTGGTGTAGGGCTTTTCGGGGTTTTGTTAGGTCGAATTGAGAGAGAGAGGGACTCGTGAAGTTTCTGTTCGTGGAGAATGTTTGTGAGGGTCGAATGGGGGTTAAATGACCCAGGTTTATTGTTTTTTAAAATAATTAGCACCGAATTTATCGGCGCTAACCCTGTAATAAACAAAGGCGCTTCAAAGGCCCCAAATCCGCCAAATGATAGGTTTGCGACCGAATTATCGGTCGCTATTAGCGACCGATTTTGAGATCGGTGCTATTAGCGACCGATATTCGGTCGGCAAATTAGCACCGATATTCGGTCGCTTAATTATTTTACCGGACCGTTTATCGGTCTGGTAACAGGTCGCTATTAACGACCGATTTGAAATCGGTCGCTAAATTCGGTCGCCTACGCATTTTCTAGTAGTGTATGGATACTTATCCTACATAGTGCAGTTAGTTTTAATAGGTATTTTTATAGGCACGCGACAAAGCCGTCTCAATTTTGGCGCCGTTGCCGGGGAACGACTTTTTTATTGTTTTAATTGTTTGAGTCTGAACTATTTTCTTTTAGTTTTGTCTTGAAGAAACCAATTCAGTTGTTCTTCCGGACAGTACTTACCGACTCGCTGCGTTTTCTTTAGTTTATGCGCAAGTCATTCCTGTAGACGTGGCGCGCCCTCAGCGTATAGCGGGCGCGGCTTGGACTACTGAGGTGCTTTGGTGGGCTGAGCACGATCCCTACCTTGAGTGCGTTGGGGTATGTTGTCGAATAAGGGGATCGCCACCGTTGCCTATGAAAGTTTATTCAACGGAACGCCCGAAACGTTTTGGTGCCAAACCAAAGCCCACGTCCAATCAATAACCAGCGTGGGTTCGGGGAATGGTACGAATCAGATCTGTTAACCCAATCGCCCCGCATTATGTAGCGGTCCCTATCTGTCTCATTGCAATTCCATTCATCATGATATTGAATGCACATAAAACTTACGTTTTTTAGCCCTAAAAGCCGGACTAACCCTTTAAAATTACTATGAAAGTGTGTACTATCTATGCACAATAACTACCTACCTAGAAATGTGACTACTTGTATTTAATCATGTTAAAACGTGTGCCAAAAACAGGTTGTCCATAGTTAATCTGATTAAAGTATTTCACATAATTCTCCGGTCTTTGTTTAGCAAAAATACATACAAATTATATCATAACAATGACAATATCTAATAAGTATGAAGTACATATGAACTTCAAAGTATATGGCAAACTCATCTTACCTAAATCTGCAAAAAAAACAAAGTTAAGTTGTAAAACCAATGAAACGAAGCGCTTCCGCCTTGAATTCGCACACAAAGACAAAGAAAAAATGCATTAGTCTTAGATAAAACCATAGGCAAATGGATCACTTCGCCTTAATTGCTATACAAGAATAAAGATGTTAGTATTGAGCAATGAATAATAATAATGATAAATGAAAAACTAAAAACCAGGAAAAACCTTGGCCGAAAAGCTTTAAGAAAAAACCCCCTACATAATACATGAAACAGTTAAAAAGTGAGTTCTACATTGCTTTTATATTTAAATTAAACTCATATAACAATGTTATTCAAATAAATAGTAATAGTGAGAGAGAATTATGTGAGTATTCTCAGAAATTAACTTCTTACGATTGTTGATTCGAAAGAATCGATGCTTGGAACTAAACAACGAAATGTTAAAATGTGTGTTTGAGTGTTGAGTAGTTATGAGAAGAGTAGAGAGCAGTATGCGTAGGAACATTATGTTCTCGTCGATCGGTCGGACTTGACTAGGCAAGGCGTTTTATGGCACGAGGACAAAACGAAGCTCGAACCCTGCATGTATAATTACGCTGCTTGCAACTGAGCGTATATACGCTGCTATTAGCGTATATACCCTGACACCTTGCAGAACTATTGAAATCGCGATGCTCCCCATTCATACGATAACCGTTTTTTTTTCGATGATAATTGTATGAGCGATATAACGCTCCTGTTGCAGACGTATATACGCTCTGTTGAGCGTATATACGCTCATCATTTCGTATACGCTCAATGATTTTGATATATTTTCCAAAACCTCGAAATATTTTGATTCCTCCAATCTTTATTCTGATTTTCCCTTGATTCGACGCACCTAGACACCCTTGCTCTCCAGCAAGATTTCTAGAATGTTCTAGAAGGCACGTATTTCCGGAGTATTTTTTTAAATTATTCATGTATTTCTGCGTTTCTGCGTATTTAAACATTGCAAAATTCATAGAAAATCATAGAAAAATCAGAAAAATAATTTAAAAATACTGGCGGATTCAGAAAAAAATGTGACGGACATGTATGGAAATCAAAAAGCATGAGAATCGCCTTTGAAACTTGAAAACCTTTGAAACTTTGAAAAAAACCGAAAGAAAATATTTTTGCCTTGCCTTTGAACTTGCTCAATATTCCGAGTACGACCTCGTATTTCCAACTTTTGAATTTCAAAGCATCTCTTTTCTGATTCGAAACAAAAACGCGAGACGCGAGATGTTTCATCACGGATTACTCATTTGGTGGAGACACATTTTGCAGGTGTCTACAGAAGCCCCCACTTTGACTGAGTCTGAAGAGACGATAGTCTCGTTAAGACGAATCAAAAGTATTTGATTCGGACGGAGAGCAACTCAAGACGTTCTGCGCCCTGAGTTTACCCTTTACGCGTACCTCCAAACAAAATGTTAGTTTACCTTTTACCGCGCCCCATGCGGTGTTATGCCCTGGAATGCTTGGATCCTCGGTGTGGTTTTCTCCCTACGGTCTGGTACCTTGGCTTTCGGGGAGTTGTGATGTGTGTATGCGGAACTTCTTAGCGGGAGAAGATTCCAAAACCGAAGATGTGCTGGCGGAAATTCTTGATGCGGGGAGAAGATTCCAAGACCGAAGATGTAGCTGCACGGAACTTCTGTAGCGGGAGAAGATTCCAAGACCCGAAGATGTCTGCTTGATTTCTGTAGACGGAGAAATCGTAGACCCGAAGAAATGTATGCGCTGGATTCTGTAGCGGAGAAATCGTAGACCGAAAGATTGTTTGTGCTGGATTTCTGTAGCGGAATAACGTTAGGACCCGAAGTGTGCATTATATGTGAATTTCTGTGCGGGAGAAAATTCCAAAACCCGAAGTGTGCAAAGGAGCGTTGTGTGAAGAAAGCCCCCACTTTTGACTGAGTCTGAAGAGACGAAAACTCGGTAAGACGACAGTCAAGTATTTTGATTTGGGATGGAGTCAATGCAAGTTCCGTCGGGAAGCGCCTCGTTCTTCGAAAGTCCCCTACGGCTGACCTTGGCTTTTCGGGAAAGTTGCGATTTGTGTAGCAACAATCGCCGTATATATAGCGATGAATGCGTTATAGACATGTGAGTGATGATATGAATCTGCTTCAGGAACGTCCTCGTTCCTCAGAAATCTTCCCTACGGCTGACCTTGGCTTTTCGAAGAATGTGCGACTGTAGCAACGATCCGCCGTTACAGCGATGAAGCCGATAGGCGTCGTGCAGGCAAATGCAATGTTAAGATGGGGCCCTAGCCTCGTGTGAGGGTGTTGCAATGTGCCAATGCAAATGTGTTTCAGGTGTTTAATGTAATGTGCAATGTGAATGTGTAATGTGCGATTGTAATGTGATGTCTTTTGCAAATGCATATGCATGATGATGTTTGTGAGCTCAATGCATGATGATGATTGCCTTATAAGTGCTTGTTAATTGCAAGTCTATTCTTAGATCTAATGCATGAAATACCAAGGAAGGTAGTTACTAATGGTAAAACGTTTGGGATTGCGGCGATGGAGCCGTTCTCAAGCCCCCATTCGAGCAAAGGTGCAATGTTTGTGATTGCAAGTGAGCCCCAACCCGGGTTTGGGTTGTTTGGGAATGCTAAGTTGTGGTGTTAAGGTGGGTTTAGTGGGTAGCCCCCAGCTTGACGAGCCTTCGGTATAGTGGCAATGGTTGATGTAAGGCAATGTGAATGTTGTGGAGTCATGGTTTGGCTTAGCTTTTCTGGGTGTAAGGATAAGAATTGAGAGGATGTGATTTTGATTTGCCCAAATCAGTAACTGGTGCTGAATGCTGCATGAGAGAGAGGAATGAGGGATGTGATTTTGATTTGCCCAAATCAGTAACTTGAGCTGAATGCTGCATGAGGAGAGATCATGGAGGAAAGCGTGCAATGCGATTGCTTTGAGGAGAATGCATGAGAATGCTTGCAGAGTGATAGCCTAAAGATGAGTTGAGGAGAGACCCTTAAGGTGCATGAAAGAATAGGCTAGAGGTTAAGAAAAGACAAGGCTAAAATTTGTGACTAAGGTTAAGTGAATGGGGAATTGATGTGGCTTGGCTAGATGATGCAGGTTCAAACTCGAGCCTATGTCGGGTTCTACACTAGGATTTGCTTCTTACTTTAAGGGAATCAAACCATATGATGAACCTCAGAATGGGTCGGACCTCGAGAAGAGGCTTCCTACGTTTCCTTACGAATCAGACCGTCGTAGTTCTCGTTGATTATTTGACAATGTTCTCGTGTGAGAGGGCTTTTGTGGTTGTAATGTGAGGCTGTGGCTTGAGGTTGAAAAAAGGCTTGATGATTACGAAATGACTCACGGTGCGCATGGTGCTTTGTAGACTTTTGCTTTTTTGTTTTGGGCTTTGAACTTTGGATTTGCATTGGATTTTGAAATTGATTTGCATTTGTGATGACTGGCATTGAACTTTTATTTTTTTTCTTCTTTGATTTTGCCCATTTTATTTTCTCTCTTTTTTTTTCTTTTGCACATGTCTTTTCCTAACGCACCGTTTGGTCCAAAGGGTTAGGTCTATGTGGTGATGAATGAATGATAGTGTTTTATGGCTCAAGGGGTTGCAAGGATTTTATTTGATGAAGGGATGGAGGGAAGAGGTTGTTGTTAGAGCTATGAAAGGAGGCCTCTCTTTGGCATGTCCATTGAATTTGAGGTCGATCATTAATTTGATTCCATTAAAGTTAGAAGCACAAACTATATGGAGGCTAAAGAAAATGAAACTTTTATTAAAACAAAGAATTATTACATGGAGGGCTAATTGCAGAATTTGATCCTAACCTAATGACATAGGACTCGAAATGGAAAAAAGAAAAGATACATAGTCCAGGGAAAGGGACTCTCCCGACTCGATCCTGAAGCTAAGACTCTAGCTACTCATGCGATTTGAAGAAGATATTCTCTATGTCCACTCCAATGTCGTAGATCCTTGCGAATGTGGTAAGGCCTCGATACTTGAGATGATCTTTGTATTCTGGCTGGGAGGTTAGAAATGAAGGTCTTGACCATCTCTTCTTCAGTAGGGAGCAGAGACTAGGTGGCAGCAACTCCTCTCCATCTAGTCAAATAGGTAGTGAACCCTCGTTTCTCTCCTGGTTAAGGATTTCAAGCTCTCGGAAGGATGTTTGGGTCTGAATGTTACCCTTGTATCTTGCATGAATGTGGACGATGTCTCCCAAGTAGCTATTCTTTCTCAGGAAGTGAAAAGAAACCACTTCTGACATTCGTTCCAAGGAAAGGGAAAAGACCGTTGGAAACAAGGCAGGGTCAATCCCTTTAAGTGCCATGGTGGTCTTAAATCCCTTTATATGGAATCGAGGTCATCAGTTGGCTTGAACTTGGGTACGTCTTCGGCTGAGAAATCCTTTGGGAGTTTGGTTGCAAGGTTGGGGTCAAGAGGAGGTTGGTCTTGGTAGAAGGTGGGGTCGGTGGCTTTTTTGATTGCCTTTTCAAACAGCTTGTCCAAGGAAGTGCTCGAGGTCAATTCCTTGATCTTAGCTTCAAGCTGTTGAACTTGCTCGCGAAGCTTTTGGACTTTTCTTGTTGGGAGGCCATTTTGTGGTGTTAGGGCTGATGGTGATGAAGGTTGGAGGAAGGTTAGGTTTTTGGATTGGGCTGAGGTTGGTGTTAGGGCTGATGAATGATGAAGGTTGGAGGAAGGCTAGGTTTGGATGGGCTGAGGGATCAATGAAGGTTATAGGAAATTAAGGTTTGGACTGGGCTGAGGGCTCAAACTCTTATGGTCGAGCAAGGCTTGGAGACGACTTCACCCCTGTTCACAAGAAATAAACCCTTAGTGAACTTCCTTAGTCATATATGAACATATGAATACAGATGCAGATGCATGTCCTAATTCCATGGTCATCTTTCCTAGTATGAATGATGCAAGGTGCCCTTTCGTTTTTTGAATTTTTTGATTTTTTCTGAATTTTTGATTTTTTTTTTTTTCTGAATTTTTTTTTGTTTTTTTTTTTGAAAGGGCACCAGATGGCGTGAGAATGTATGCACATGTCCTAAGTGGTTAGGGTCACGCCTAAATGTCGAGCCTCTGGTTGCTGAATGCAAGTCAAACCTAATGTGAGTCTAAAGTCAACGTCTAAGGTCAAAGTCTGTGCCTACCCTAGTAGTCAAGGGTCAAGATCTAAGATCAGAGTCTATGTAGACTCTAATGGTTCAAGGGTCAAAACCCTAGGGTCAAAGTCTGTATGAACTAAGGTCGAAGGTCTGAGGACAAAGTCCTAGTAAACTATGGTCACAGACTAAGGCAGAGTCCAACTAAAGTCACTATGGGCTATGAAATGCATGATGTGAACTAAAAGATGACCATGGACTATATGAAAGTGCTGTGTTAAGATCTAGAACTGTTACAATGGCTAGACCCATACATGCACATATATACAAGACACACACGGCAAAGCCAACTATGGTCAGTCTAGGTTAAGTCAGAGAGTGTACCACGCCTTAGGGTAGAGCTTGGACCAGTTTTCACCACTTGCAACTAGCGATGTATGGCCAAGATACCCCTTATGCACACGCATCAGATAACACGTGCACACACGCGTGGGCGGATAGGACTTGCCTTAGCCATGCGATCATTAACCACATGCAGCCAAGGTAGTATCCCCCTTATGGTAGTCTCGAGCATAGAACATGCTCATAGTGAGACCAAGGTGCCTAAGGCGCGACCTTAATTCGAAAGGTCACATGCAAAATGCAAATCCAATAAACGTGATGATGGAATTACGAAGACTTTTCAAGTCTGTCCACTTCACCTAACGGTGATTATCCCCAGTGAAGTCGCCAAATTGTAGACGTGGGCCGCGCCTCAGCGTATAGCGGGCGCGCGGCTTGGTACTACATCGAGGTGCTTTGCGTGGGCTTGAGCCACGGATCCCGCACGTGAGTGCGTTGGGGTAGTGTTGTCGAGTAAGGGAATCGCCACCTGCCTATAAAGGTTATTCACGGACGCCCGAAACGTCTGGTGCAAAACAATGCCCCACGTCCAATCAAGTAACCAGTCGTGGGTTCGGGGACATGGTACGAATCAGATCTGTACCCAATTCGCCCGCATGTAACCGGCCTCTATTTGGTCTATTGCAATTCCATTCATCATGATTATTGAATGCACATAACTTACGTTTTTTTAGCACCTTAGAGCGAACTAACCCTAAAATTACTATAAATGTTGTTACTATTATGCACAAGCGACTACCTAAACTGAAATTGTGACACTTTGTATAATCATGTTAAAACGGTGCCTAAAAACAGGTTGTCCATAGTTAATCTGATTTAAAGTGATTCACATAATTCCGTCTTTGTTTAGCAAAACATATACAAAATTATACAACAATGACAATATGCAATAAGATGAAGTGCATAAACTTCAAAGTATATGCAAACTCACTTACCTTAAACTGCAAAGAAAACAAAACTGTTAGTTTGTAAAACGCAATGAACGAATCCTTGCCTTGAATTGGCATACATGAAAACAAAGAAAATGATTTTTAGTCCTTGATAAACGCAAGGTGCAATGGATCTCTCGCCTTCAGATTGCTATACAAGAATGAAAGGAATTGTTAGTATTGACAATGAATAATAATAAGGAAATGAAAACTAAAAAAACCAATGAAAACCTTGCCAAACATTGTGAAAAAACCCTACATATTTAACATGAAACAAGTTAAAAGTGAGTTTTCTACATTGCTTTAATTATATTAAAAACTCATAACAATGTGTTAGTCAATATTTAAAAAGAAAGTGAGGAGAGATTATTGTGTGAGTAATCTCAGATTCAACCTTTTGTTATCGCTTGTTTGATTCGAAAGAGAATCGATGCTATTGAACTAAAACGAAAGCTATATGTGTTTTGAGTGTGTTTTGAGTGTTTTAGAGAGAGAGGAGAGTATGCGTAGGAAGCCAGTATGCAGTCGCGTTCTCGGACTGAAACTAGGCAAAGAGCGTATTTATGGGCACGAGGCAAAACGGAGCATGTGAAAAACCCTGCGTATATACTTTTCACATGAGCGTATATACGCTGCTTCCTGCAGTATATACGCTCACTTCAGCGTGATATACGCTGCTCCCCCTTCATAATTTTACATATTTTTCGTATGATTGTATGAGCGTATATACGCTCCTGTTAGCGTATATTACGCTCCTGTGAGCGTAATATACGCTCATCATTTGCGATATACGCTCAATGATTTTGTATATATTTTGCCAAAAACCCAAATTTTTATTTCCTCCATTTTAGTTCGTGATTTCCCTTGATTCGACGCACCTAGACACCCTTGCTCCTCCAAGCCAAGGATTTCTAGAATGTTCTTAGAAGGTCCACGTATTCCGAGTATTTTTTTATTATCATGTTATTTTCTGCGTTTATTCTTGCGTTATTAAACATTGCAAATCTAGAAAATCACCTATAGAAAAATCAGAAAAAATAATTTTGAAAATACTGGCGGATTCAGAAAAAATGTTGACGGACATGATACATTCAAAAAGCATGAGAATCGCCTTTGAAAACCTTTGAAAACCTTTGAAAAAAAACCGAAAGAAAATATTTTTGCCTTGCCTTTGACCTTTGCTCAATATTTCCGAGTACGACCTCGCATATTTCCAACTTTTGTGAATTCAAAGCATCTTTTCTGATTCGAAACAAAACGCGAGACGCGGTATGTTTCATCACGGATTACTCATTTGGGGAGACACATTTTCAGGTGTCTACACTTCCCGACTTGGGGATATGATTCCATACGATCCCGAGGTGGAGCGAACTTACCATAGGCGAAAGAAATTTGCGAGGCGATTGGATTTTTAAGATTCTTCCTTCTCTCGTCAGTTTTTGAATCCCTTATACGAAACTGATTTAGGGGAGCAGGAGTCACATTCAGTGCACAACGAAGTAGTCCATTCCGATTCTAAACCTGAAAAGATGGCGGCACAGCCAGAATGCTCTCTTGTGGACTACTCTCAGCCTAGTCGGAACGAAATTCCGACGGGTCTAGGCATGCCTACTCTAGCGACAACCAACTTTGAGCTTAAACCTGCGCTGTTGAATATGATCGAGCGCAATCAGTTTGGAGGGAATGAGACTGAGGATCCTAACTTGCAATCTCTAATTTCCTCCAATATTGTGGTACTATCAAGCATGCTGGTGTTTAGCCGGACCAACTTTGTGTCATGTTATTCCCTTTTTCACTGCGGGACAGGGCTCGATTGTGGTTGAATAGTCTTGATCCTGATACCTACAACACATGTGATTCAATTTCTCTTGCTTTCTATAAGAAATATTATCCTCTAGAGAAGGCTGCTCAAATGCATAGCAAAATCACTAACTTTACGCAGGATGTTGATGAGACTTTACATGAGGCATGGGAGCGAGACAAGGAATTACATCGAATGTGTCCTCATCATGGATTAGGGAAGTGGCTCTTGGTCCAGACATTCTATAATGGTTTAAATAGTGAATCTCGTATTATTCTCGATTCAGCAGCAAATGGGAGGTTCATGAATCAAACAATTAATGCTGGATGGAAGTTGATTGAGGAAATGGCCAATCATAATGCTCAATATGACAATCCTCGAGGCTCGATTAAGAAGGATGGCAAGCATGAGGTTGATCAAATGACTCTATTGGCAGCTCAAATTTCGGCCATCAATCAAAAGTTGGATGCTATTAATATTGCACAAACCAGTCAGCCAACTTCAATTGCAGCCATATCAGGGCCGAATGAGATCTATTGTGACAATTGTGGAATGATGGGACATCTAGCTCATGGGTGTCAAATTCTGATGGAGCAAGTAAATGCGTTTCAAATGCATCGTGCTAGTAATCCGTACTCTAATACTTACAATTAAGGCATGAGAAATCATCCATATTTTTCATATAAGAGTACCAATGTGCTTAATCCTCCATCAGCTCCACAACAGCCTCAACAGCAGCAACAACAATATTAGCCTCGCTATTAGCCTCCTCATCAGAAGCAACAGTGTAATCAGCCGCAACCACCGCAGGCTCTAGCCACTGATCCAGCCATAGCCGAGTTGAAAAGCATGATGATTCAGATGCAGAAGGATCAACAGGCTTCTATGATGTAGTTCCAAACGCAAGTCCAACGAGATATTCAATCTTTAGTCACTCACAATAAGCAATTGGATACGCAGATGGCGCAATTAGCTGCTTCTACTGCACAGCGACAGCAGGGCGCCCTTCCTTCACAACTAGAGCAACCGAAAGATAGTGTTTATGTGATCACCGTTCGCGGTGACACTAGTTACATAGGCCCACCTATGCATGAAAAGGATGCTGAAGAAGAAGCCGAAAAGGAGGAGGAGGTATAAAAAGCACCTCCTATTGTGGTGCCACCCATACGACTACCTTTCCCATCTAGAGTTGCAAAGAAGAAGCAGGATCAACAACTCAATAAGTCTATAGATGTGGAAAAGAACCTTCAGGTAACTGTTCCTTCAACTGAGTTAATTAGTCAAATTCATTCGAATGCTAAAATTCCGAAAGACATATTAACTGAGAAGAGGGAATTGAAATCGGTGGAGACTTCTGGTTTTTCTGAACAATGTAGTGTTATTTTACAAAATAAGTCTCCACCAAAGTCGAGGGATCCTGGGAGTTTTTGTATTCYATGTGACATTGGAACTGTGCATATCGACAAAGCATTATGTGATTTAGGTKCAAGTGTTAGTGTTATGCCTTTGTCGGTGTGTAAAGAGTTAAATATGAGAGATCTTAAGTGCACTAGTATTACCCTTCAAATGGTTGAAGGTTCTCTAAAGCACCCTTTGGTATTTTAGAGGATGTTCCCGTGCGAATGGGTCGATTTATATTCCTGTCGACTTTGTTGTTCTTAATATGGAAGAAGATGTTCACGTTCCTATCATCTTAGGCCGACCTTTCCTTCATACGGCGGGGGCTGTCATAAATGTAAGGAATGGGAAGATTATTTTTAATATTGGGGATGACAAAGTCACTTTTAACCAAACTAGTGCACTAGAGAGTCCCATGCCAGAGGAGTCATGTTGTAGTGTTGGTGTTATGGACCTTATTATGCAGGATAAAGACCCTCGATCTCTTTCTAGAGATCTTCTGGAGGGCATTTTGTGTGTTGAGTCTTTTGCAGGTGAAGGTGAAATTGGAAAGAAGACTACTCCTTGTGAGTTCCGTATGGAGAACAAGGAGATGCTTGACAATTCACGGCTTAAACTCTTTCCTACGAGGTTAAAGTCGTCTGTTGTTGAGCTTGGTTATGCGGAGGAAACGAATGAAAAGCATGAAAKGTTTAAGGTCCGCAAGCCACATTTCATTGTGCDCAATAGAGATGATATAGTTGGCCTTATGGAGATTCTATATCTTCAAGAGCCACCTCCCGTTAGTTGAGTATAATCGAGGTAATGCATCAAGCTCGCGACGTTAAACAAGCGCTTTGCGGGAGGCAACCCGTAGTTTATTTCTTTTTAGAGTAGTGAGTAGCTTAGTGTAGCTGTAGTGTAGAAGTTTTGAGTGAGTGAGGGTGAGTGATTTGATGGATTTCACTAAGTGTGCAGGAAACAGGAGTTTCGTAGAGCTCAAACCGATCGGTTTGAGGTCGTATGTTCAACCCAACCGATCGACTGCGAGACGAGCTGAATTTGGGACTTGAGTTCAAGCCGATCGGTTTGGGCTGTAGGTTAGATTCAGTCGATCGGTTGAGAATCATATGAGTATTATGGTCTGAGGCCAAACCGATCGGTTCAGGTCAAACTGATCAATTGATCGGTTGGTTTGATTTGATCGATCGGATGCGTGAGCTAAATAAAATTGAAACGTAGTTCAAACCGATCGGTTTGGGTTAAACTGATCGGTTCACCTAAATCGATCGGTTTGATCAAACCGATCGGTTCGGTGGATTTTTGCGAAATTTTCAAACATCTCTGAATCGGGTAAACGAGTAATGTGTTCGGACTGGAAACGACATTCTAAGAAGGAGCCACTACATGTAGTGGGCACCACCTAGTTTTTGCCAAATTCGGCTCCTAAACTGGTTCTTTGGGCACTTTTTATTTTCAGTCAGAAAAAAAATGCCGAAAACGTGTCCGATCTTTCTCATTCCTTCGTTCTTTCCACTATGGATGGTTTTGCGCTTGATATTCTTCTTTCCTTTTGCAGTGAGGACATTGCAGAGGTTGGCTTGGGGGAGGAATTTGTCAAGCGCACTCTAGCGGTTTGAGGTAAGTTTTTATTGCTTTCTAGTTTAGATTTTATTGCTTTCTAGGATAGTTGCAAGGTTTGTACCATTCATTAGGAGTGGGAGTTTACTTGCAACCAAAAAAAATGTATTGCTTTCTTAGTGTAGTTTAGGAAAAAATTAGTGATCTCTTGCTCTTGAATATGATTGGATTCTCTTGTAAAGCATGTCTCCTTGTGTCGCATAGTGAAATTTTTTTTTGATGCTTGTGATTCTTAAACCCGACCTTTGTGAACTTGTGGTTGCTTTTCTGATTCCTTAACTGGATTTGATGGACATGATTTTGCCTGATGTATCTTTGGAACGAGGAAGAACTGAACTTGAGAGGATTTGAGCTCAAATGCATGATTATTCATATTTCTTTCTTGTGTGTTAGTTCCTGGCGTATCACTATCTCGTAATCTTGGCGTGGATCGAGTGGAAATGGGCTAAGCACGAAGAACCAGCTCAAACCGATCGGTTTGCAAGCCAAACCGATCGGATCAGAAGTTCAAACCGATCGGTTCACTTCAAACCGATCGGTTTGGGATCCGGTTAGGCCTGCGATTACTGGTTGTTTTGGCTTTAATGAGGATGACACTTTTGTAATTAAGCAGTTTTTTTAATTTAGAGAAATAACAAGAGTATTTAAGAGGAGAAATCCTAATTTGTAATTCATTCATTGATTATCTGAGATTATTTTTGAAACTCAATTACGTTATTGTGGAACCCTAACTTTGGTTATTCAATACAATTCATTCATTCATTCATCAATTCCAATTGCTTTTTTGGTAATTATTTCATCCTTTAATTCGTTTTATTATTGCTTTGATTATGTTTTCCACAATTGTAATTAGCATGTTTAATTTGAATATGAGTGAGTAGTCTAATTTCTAGGGCGATTGGGGATCTATAGCAATATGATTGACTTGTAATTGGCTTGATTCGATTCATGACTTGGCTTTTAATCAATTTCCCATTAGATTGTTCTTCATGTTAATTAATTTCGTAGGGCCAGACTTAATTGCTTAATCTGATTAGTCACAAGTCTCTAGATCTAGCGATTGAGACTTAGAACAAGATCAACACCAATAGGTAGAACGAGACTATCCTAGGTCGAGAGATACGGTTAGGAGTAGTTCTATGGTTCAATTGATTTGAGAGATTTGACCTGTTTTGATTATGCCTTGTTATGAATTGTTGATGCCAATTTACTGTTGATTGCTGCTTTAGTGAACCATAGCCTTAGATTCGTTAATTATATAGTTAATCTTCTTTGCTAATCGTTTTCATTAGTATTAATTAGTCACAATCACAATCCAAATTATCTTTGTTAGTTTAGATGCTTTGATCCAGTTATTCAGTAGTAGTTGCTTCCTTGTGGATACGATCTTGTTACCAACTAGCTGCAGTTAGTTTTAATAGGTATTTTTGATAGGCACGCGACAAGCCTGCCAATTACTAAATGATTTTAGCATTCTTTTACATATATATTATATATATATATATATATATATATATATTTATATATATTATATATATATATATATATAAGATATTCATTTTCTAGAAAAACAACATTTTACAAATAATCATATCATCATCATGTCCATATTCAATATTGTAAATTCTAAATAAATCATTAAAATCTTCCTTGATTTAATTCTTAAGGCCAAAAGATATACTCCATATGAAAATTGTCTAGCTTTTATTTCTTATGACCATCTTTCCTAATTTAGTCCAACAAGTTTTTTTAAATTTATTTATTAATTCAGAAAAATAAAAGATATATCCCATTTTCTGAATGAATTAATGAGTATATAAACCCTAAAGATTTTCTATGCTCCCTACTCCAAAAATAGTTTTACGTGTGAAACAAAAAAACGGAAACCCTAAACATCCTTCATGCCATCCTCCTTCACCCTCCAAGCTTTGGAAACCAGTCGGCCACCACCCCCACGGAGGCGGCAGCAGCAGCCAGCCACCAGCAGTAGCAGGCCGTCCACCCTTCCTCTTCCTCTCCTTTTCTCAAGTATTGTTGGTAAAAAAACCCTAAACCCTAATTTTACAATTTTATATAAATATACATGATGATGATTTATGATGTTCTTACAGTTTTAATCATGATTTTAATCAATTAACATTGCTGTAAACAACTTTTGCATTGATGAAATAATTTTTCAGAATTAATTTACTTAGATTTAATGAGTATTTGTAATTTTCAAAATTCTTACTTTTCGTATATGATTTTTAATTATTTTTATGCTGGTAAATAAACTACGAAAACTTTAATGAGTTATCTACAGCCAGTAAGGCATATCCTGTAAAATTTTCAGAATTTTTCAATAAGAGTTACTATTTTAATAAATTCATTTTCAAACTGGCTATTTTTCGGTTTATAGGTTCGGTTTTTAATTTTTATTTATTTTAATGTTGATCCATAATTTACGAAATTTACATGAGTATTCTTTATGTTATTGTACACGTTGGATAAAAGTTTCAGAATTTTATAAGAAGATCTATTATTTTAATAAATTCGTTTTCGAAGTGATGGCTTTTCAGTTTGCTAATTCGATCCTTGATTTTTCTTTATTTTAATGTTCAAAGAAAAATTACAAAAATTTATGTGAGTGTTATATATATGATTATACACGTTTTGTAAAATTTTCATAAATGTTCGTGGGGTTTTAGTATTTTAATAAATTATTACCTCAGATTGACAATTTTCGATTATAAAATATGTTTTGTTATTAAAATTAATCAGAAATATTTGACACGAAAATATATGTTAATTGTGATATTCTCAAAGTTATTATACGTATTCAAAGTAATTTTCAACCATTGAAAATATGTCTTTTGAGGTTTTTTTTAAAAAATACATAAATGAATGGTTTATTATACGAGCATTGAAATTAATCTTTAAAACATGCTCAAGGTTGCTTTCTAAAGGTTTTTGTGGGGTTTCAAGGGAATATATATTGCTATAATTTTGTGTTAGGAATCAATAGTAATTGATTTCTATTTGGTTGTAGGAGGAAATTCTCTTTGAGTGATTATTGAGGTGAAAATAAATTGCGAGACTGTTTTCTTTTCAAGGTACATACTACTTGCGGAACCCTTGATCTTATTATTTGTTTGAGGATGTTTGATAACTTAGAGACATGAATAGGAAATGTCCATGGAATCATTTGGCAGCCACGAATGAATTATTTGTTTGTGTCATGGTCTATCACTACTAGAAATTTGCGTACGGGCGACCGAAATTAGCGACCGTTACCGACCGAACACAGTGTGACCGTTACCAACCGAACATAGTAAAAAAAATGTAGCGATCGATTGATCGGTCGCTATTAGTGACCGATTCTTACTTCGGTCACTATTAGCGACCGATTAATCGGTCGCTAATCTCTTCATTTTGGCGGTTTTGGTGCCTTGGATGCCCCTTCATTTATTCCAATTTTAGCGACCGCGTTATCGGTCGCTATTAGCGACCGATTTGTGAAATCGGTCGCTATTAGCGACCGATAAGTCGGTCGCTAAATATTTTTTTTTAAAAAAAAACCTGGGTCCCTTTATTTTGTTTGGACACTCATTCACGCCCAAAATCACTCGACCACTCTCTCTCTCCTTCAATTCGACCCTCTCGAAACCCAAAAACCTTTAAACCCCAATTCGACCCTCCTCTCTCTCTCCTCTCACCGGCGACCCTAATTCTCTCTCCTCTCACCGGCGAGCCAGCGGCGACGAGGAGCCCCACCGCCGCCATTCCTTCTTTTTATTTTTTCTTTTTTCCTTTCTCCCTTTCCTCCTCCTTCTCCCTTTCTTCCTCTTTCTCCCTCCGTCGGATTCCGGTGCCTCCTCGCCATTACGCCACTGCTGCTCTAGGGTAAGTAGTGTATTTTAGATTTTAATTTTAATTTCATTTGTACTGTATTTTAGGTTTGAATTTTAACTGTTTTTTGGGGGTTTTGGAAAATGCAACTGTTGGTGTTGTTTGTGAATTTGATTTTCAGAAACCCTAATTTTGCAAGGTTTGTTTTCGATGAAATTACGAGTGTTCTCTAACCTTAAATTCTATTAGGTTGATTACTCGATTACTAATTCTGTTTGGTTTTTAACTTTAAATTGGTTCGATTGATTATCCTGTTCTTTGGTTGACTTCTAATTGTTGAAAAATAATGTATATAAACAACCTGATTTGAGTGGCTCTAATTTAAAGCTTTCAATTAGAACCCTAAATTCCACCAGAATCAATTGCAAGGTATTGAAAACAAAATAGTTTCAATTTTTTGATGCTTAAAAAAATTCAGGAAATGGCAGTATTAACAACTGTATTGTGAAGATTTTATGATTAATTTCCATAATTAATAGATACTTTACTGGTTTACATTCTGAATATACTCTGATATATAAGATGGTTAATAAATTTTAATCTTTGATTATAATAGGGAAAATTGATTTGAAAATGGAGAACATAAATTTGACGAAATAAGAAGGTGATGAAATTCCGCCATTGTTAACTGTTATTTCATCAAAGGAGATACATGGGTTTGATACTTTGGAAGCCAGTACTGACAAGATCTCTGATACAGTATGTTTTGCTTCTTCTTTTTTCTTGATTTAATTTAATGTATTCAATTAGTACTATGAAATTAATTAATTAATAAAAAAATGAGTGTTTATTTTTTTTATTATTACAAGAAATGCAAGGGAACTTGTCAATTGTTATGTTGATTTTGCCACAAATTAAGCTAAAGGAGCTTGCCCTGCTTCATGTTCAATTCTCTTGAATATGGTGTTTGATAATAATAATAATAATAATAATAATAATAATATATATATAATAAATAATAATAATAATAATAATAATAATAATAATAATAATAATAATAATATATAATAATAATAATAATAATATAATAATAATAATAATAATAATATATAATAATATATAATAATAATAATAATAAATAATAATAATATAATAATAATAATAATAATAATAATAATAATATATAATAATAATAATATAATAATAATAAATAAAAAATATATAATAATAATAATAAATAATAATAATAATAATAATAATAATATAATAATAATATATAATAATAATAATAATATATAATAATAATAATAATAATAATAATAATAATAATAATAATAAATAATAATAATAATAATAATAATAAAGAATATATAATAAATAATAATAATATATAATAATAATATAATAATAATAATAATATAATAATAATAATAAAATATAATAATAATATATAATAATAATAATATAATAATGATAATAATAATAATAATAATAATAATAATAATAATAATAATAATAATAATTAATATAATAATAAAAAATAAATTAAGATAAAAAAATATATTTTAAATAAATAATAATAATAATAATAATAATAATAATAATAATAATAATAATAATAATAATAATAATAATAATAATAATAATAATAATAATAATAATAATAGAATATTATGTTATACACTTGTTCAAAACACTTGTCTTATTGACAGCAGAATGCTTGTTTTTGTTCAAAATCTTCACAAATTTTCAATTTTTTTGATGTATTTCCCCTTTTTTTAAGGAAATGGCAGTCAGGGAAGCAGTGCCTTTGTAAGCATATGCTTCCTCCCTGTTTAGGCAATTATCAGGTTCACGAAACTATTGAATCTCTCAAGGGCAGATATATTCATGATGCGAAGATTATTAGGTTAGCCGATGCAGTTGGGACAACGGTAAATTTGATCTTAAGCAATGTAAACTTATGCAGAAATCTGTTTTCTTGTATTTAACTTTTCCATGAAAATTGGAAAGCATTTTTGAAAGATACTTTTTGTCATGAAGTCGTGCACATTCTTTTTCAGTATAGMTGAAGTTAGTCTATTTATAGCTTTTCTCTGGGATGGAAGCTTCGGGAAAAGGGATTTTATACTTGTTATCTTTATTGTTCTTCGTGGAAAGCATGATAGTTGGGTGTCCTTAAAATATGTTGCTGTGGTTCTCTAACAGAATTTACATCCTTGTCCACTTACATAACATAATTTGGTTGGATAAGTTCGTTTAATGGCATTCATGAATTTCACCCACTACATTATAGTTTTGCTTCAACTTTTCGATGTCTTTGAAGCTTTGTTTTATGCGTTGGTGAGAAAATGATTTGCAATGCTGGCTATAGCTACTGCCTACTGGTTAAATCATGGCAAGCAATGACAACCTCTGTTCTTTGTGTGTCTTTGTTATCTCTGTCAATAGTTTGGTGCTGTTGGAACTATGTTGAAATCCYGATYGTGTAACTTTTTRTATGCTACTGATGTTGCACTACTTAAATTGCAGCAATATTTCCGATTGATTTGGTGAGACGAAGAATGMAGTTAGAAGGASCTGGTGGTCGTGCACGTGTATACAACACAGGTATCTTTGGTACGTTTAAGCATATTATCCGGTCTGAAGGGTTCAAAGGACTGTACAGRGGGATTCTCCCCGAATACTACAAGGTTGTGCCTAGTGTAGGCATTGTTTTCATGACGTACGAGGCAATGAAGAGCTTTCTGTCAAATTACCCTGTTGATCAGTAGCTACCTGGATACAATATAGTCTGGAAGGATGTATTCAGTTTAACATRGAAGTATCTACAATACACTGCTCCATTGATGCGATTTAAATTTCGTTTTCTTTGGTCTAGAATGCTAGTTAGTATGGTGGYAAATTTTGCTACTGTCACCCTGAGAAATACTACTTGTATACAACATTGAAAAATTGTTCAATTGATATGTAAGTGTGTCATTGTCAACATATATCTGTCTTTTATCATATATTTATATTTTCAGTTCTTTGTATATAGATACTTGAAACTCCTCTATTCTTTATTTTTGGGAAGGATTTTTGATGCAATATTCATCTCAGAATGATAGGATGCATCGGACTATATTGTTTTAATTAGCGACCGATTATTCGGTCGCTATTAGCGACCGATTTTCAATTCGGTCGCTAATTTTTTTCCCCTCCAAATAGACTTGAAAATCGGTCGCTAAAATTTTTCCATGTCGAATTTCACTTCAATTTGTCAGTCGTGTTTCGGTTGGAAAATCGGTCGCTAAAAAATTTTAGCGACGAAGAAAAAAACGACCACATTTAGCGACCGAAAATCGATCGCTAAACCCCATTAGCGAACGACAATCGGTCGCTAAATGCAGTCGCCCGTGCGTCTTTTTCTTGTTGTGTATATTTGTGGAAATTGAGGAATATTGTGGAAAATGGTTTGTTTCGGAGGATGAATTGGAAGTTGTTAATTAATGTTTTGTCATTAATTAACTTGTTTAGGTATAATTTATGGTTGAATTAAGTGGAGTCAAGTATAACTTGCTCCATGAGGTGATTTTATTACCCGTTCATGACATGATGTATGAATTGAGTAAAGGGAAGTATGCAATTCTTAATGACGAGGTTAGTTGTCTTGTCCAACAGGTTTGTTAAATAAAGGAATTTCATATGCCTAGAATTGGAAAGTGATTTGCAGTCTTGTTTGAAAGTTGATAAATTGTTAACATTTAAATCATACAATATGAACGAGCAATAAAACTCTGGATTTGTGCACGTCTGGAGTATTGACAATCAGGGGTTGGGGATGTGATTTCATTCGCCACTTTTACAGAGCCGTTTGATCAACGCGTCTCTTTTTTATTATTTTATAAAGGATTTTATCCAAAAGGAATTTATCCAAATGGGGTTAGTTGAGATCTCATCTAGCTATGGTGACGGAGTCGCGCCCGTTCGCCATCTGGTTTTTTAAAATTGTTTTTATGCCTTTCGACGGGGAGGCATGAGGTTGTGGCACCTTGTGTTTGATGACACTTGGTGTCTTGTTGATGTTCCTAAATTGTGAACATGGGTTGAGGACAACCTTGTCTGTTGCTCAAATCATAAATAATGTAATGAACTATATTGAGTCTGGTGTCAAAGCAGAGTGGAACTATTCATACAGGGGTTACTATTGAGTTAAACTATCTATTCAGGTACTAAAGTATGTGTATCAAGTTTGGTGTTGATTTTTGGTATTGAGGTATGTTGGATCAAATGTATATATTAAGTGGTTGAGGTTATGAATACCATCTTTGAGTTTTCTTATATAAAATGTTATTGAGTGGTTATGAACACCATCGTTGGGTTTTTCTTTTGTTTCTAAGCAAGTGTCATAACTTGGTATGTCTAGTTTTTACGGGAGATGTTGTCCGTTTGTTTTCTTGTTTCGTAAGTTGTATGTACTCAGCTTTGCTGATTGTAGATGTTTTTGCGTATTGTGTGTCGTCCACATTTTCCTTCTTTTGGTGGACCTGTGATGATCCTTATTTTATTTGAAAATTATGGGGAGTAAACTTTTCGCAGGATTTTACAAGTTGTTGATGGCTATACCGGTGCTTTTGCAACGTTGGGGTTATGGGAGTGCTCGAGTGTTTAATCCTTGGACTATTGTTTAATGCTCTTTTGAAAAATTATAGTATTTTTATAATTGGTTTACACGATTTTTCCAAGTTCCGTGAGTTTGCAAAATCAATTATTCTCGATTTTGGATAAAGGGCCAACGTTGGTTCCTAATTGTACGGTTTAAAAGTTCTTTAATAGTTTTCCTTTAAGTTTGTTTATTGATTTATTCATTATCCGCTGCAATATTTGGAATAAGACGAAACGTTTTCACACGTGGCGATAACATGTCAATAGTTCTCCGTTTTGTCAATTAATTATTTTACAGGAAATGTGAGAATTATTGGGGTGTTACAGATTTGGCTATGCTTCTCTGGTCCATTCCATGAGGATGTGTTGCCATGAGATGAATGGCGCTACAGTTCCTGCACTAGCTCGCTGTTCGAGAGTGCTTGAGGTAATTTTCTTCAACTTTTACCACCTTGTTTGTATTTGATTTACCCCTGTTGGCTGATCTTGTTTGTTGTAATTGCAATTCTAGGTGTATGAGTACTTTCCACGTATGGTCTTGGTGCCTAGGTTATCTCCCCATGCACAGCCTGCTCGGTGGCATGTGATGATGCGATGGACACCTCGAGATGCTCCGACTTAGACTGGCGGACTCCAAGAGCCTAGGAGGATTTTTCGTCGCCTAAACCCAGCTGAGGTGAGTTTTGTTGCCTTTTACTTGCATGTTTTCTTTGAATGTTTGTGATTTTAACCACATCGTGCTACAGGTTTAGTGGTGCCCATGGAGGCGAGTTGGAAATGCAAGGCCGAGGAGGTTTGGTGCAGCGGACCAACTTGCTAAAAGGCAATGTATCTTCTGGGGGCCTCAGGGGCCTAATTGGTACCTTGGTGAGCGTGTGGTGAGGAACCATTGTTGTTTTGAGCTTGTAGTGCCTCATGATCCTCCAGATACTATGATGGATGAGGATCTGCTAGTTGTTGCGTTGTATAATGACTTGAGTCATGGTGAGGTACTGGAGTACCAACTCTTGCTAGGTGCTAGGGGTCCGGATGCCTATGAGCGCTTTATCGAAGAGCGGCTAGCCCCTTGAGTCAAGCTAGTTGTTGAGGTATGAGTGTTGTTTATCAACACCTTTTCTTTGCATTTTTTCCCATTAGTTGTGTACTAACTTTAGCTTGGCTTGTGCAGCCTATCTACGACCTCGGGGAGATCCCTTTTGCTGACTTGAGGATTCGTCCTGGCTTGGACGAGTTTATTGAGCCTGCTCCTCTAGCTGCTAGACACACTTAGAACTCGATGCCCTCTGGAGCTGGTCAGGTAGGGGACGCTTTATTTTCTTGATTTTGTCCTTTCATGCCAATATTCACTCATGTACTAACTTGCTTGACTTGTGAAATAGATGCCTCGGGCAGACGTCATGAGGCTGCTAGGAGTGATAGATGCTTGGAGACATTCCTATTATCAGTTGAGAGACTCGTTAAGTGCACCAAATTTTGTAAGTTCAATTCTTTGCAGGGTCAGGAACCCGTTTTTGACTTGGAAATCCTTTTACAGGTTCGTCAGGGCAATGATAAGGATGCTGACGTTGATGGCGATGTGCGGATGAGACCAGTCTCCAACCGGTGCAGGACTTCGACCTTGTCGGGCATGAGGTTTGCGAGCGGTGCTTCGACTTCTCGCTCTCAGCCCAGACCTTCGACTTAGTTTACAGTACCAAGAACCCCTTTTGTAGTTTCTTTCCCTGATGAGTTGTTGGACGAGTCTACTTTGCAAGTGCTAGCTTCACTCGGCTTTTCGACGTGTCTTGAGCAGTAGATGTACCTGTCACTAGTAGGGAAGGGGGGGTGACCCTAGCTTTGCATTGGTTGATTTTAGGACTTAGCTTAGACCTATTTAGACTTATTTGTTGACTTTTGCTTGACTTAACACGACTCTATCTTAGACTCGAGTGTTCGTGTAAATATGCCTAGACTTGTGTACGACTCTAGACATATCTCATTTTGTAATGCCGAGCTTTGACTACGACTTGCAAAAGCCAACTTGCTAACTATATTCAATGCATGTATTAGAACTTCTAAGACGATGTCGATCATGTTATATTGTTGCGTATGTTGCGTTGCGTTGTTGAGGCGAATGTCGACTCATTCCTCCTTGAAAATGTAGAGAAGGACCTAGGTCAGACCAAGAACTGCGTGCCAAAGTGCATGGGAGCAAGAAAAAGGAGTAAAATCGGCCAAAATAAGCCAAAACTGGGCGTAATTGCGCCCATAAACTGGCCTATTATGCTCGATTTTTGACTTTTGGCAAGTTTGATCGGCCTAGTTGCTTATAAATAGGGGTTTATGCACGCCCTAATTCATTATGACAACCTCCTTAGTGCTTTAAAACCTCTCTTACATCATTTATACTTCATTTAATTCATTACATCAAAGAATTTTGCAACAAATCAAATGGAGATAGATTTTGCTATTGCTTTGAATGATGTGCTTTGAAACTTGGATGCTCGCTAAAGGGAGGACCTTGCAAAGGCTGAATTGTGATGTCCTCTTGACTCTAAGATATGTAAGCCTCGATACAAGCCTTCTTTATGCTGCCATAAGCCTGTGGGACCCATTGATGCATTGCTTTCGTCTTCGGGACAAAGAAATTGTTCCTTTGCCTAAAGAGCTTGGTGCTATTATTGCTTGGCCTTTTGTAAGTCTCCCTTTTATCCCTAATATTGCTGATCACTTTGTTGATGAATACGAGCGATACCTGAGACTTAGCCCAATTGTTTCACGACGCATAGTGCATGGTCGAGAAATTGACTTGCATGCCTTAGTTGATTACATTGCTAGTGATGCCTCTTGACGTAGAGTTTACCGTAGACGTGCAATTATAATTTACTTATTTGCGCGCTTCTTATTTGTTCATGGCAAGCCGAATGTTGGTGATGCTAGCATAATTTCTATTCTTGAGCAATGCGAGGCTAGCCGTACTCCTATGCCGTTGTGCACAGGGGAATTATTCATGATGCTTGACCGTCTTAAAAAGGATGCACATGCGCCTTTGTCTGGATGCCTTGTTTTGCTACAAGTACAATATTTTTGTTTGAATATTTGCTAAATAGTGCATTTATAGAAATATTATTGCTTGTTTATTGATGTGATGACTAAATATTGCACATGCTACTGTTTTTTGACAGATTTGGCTAATGGAGCATTTGAGCCTAGTTGAGGCGCCCCAAAATCTAGTCAAATGTATGTCAACAAATCTCAGCATGAGTGGATTCTTATCCTTGTTGTCCTTGGCATTCTCGTGTGGTGGACTGTCCCTTGGTGGGGTATTAATTGTATGTTGCATACTCGTTTGTCTCCATATGTGCATGTGGCTAGCTTGACCATGTTGACCTTTTATTTCCCTTCAAGGGCGATGAGGCAATTTGGGAAAGTTCAGCTTATTCCCGCTGTTGACGCAGTTCGTCTTCAGGACAAACGTTTGCATTCGGGCAATGCAATAGAGTGGGAGAAATACTGGGAATCCCATTCTACACTTGAGGTGACCCCACTTGCTTGAGGTGACAACAAGCTTTCTGCTCACTACCGTGTCTGGATGAACGCCACTAATGTGATGGGCCTTGCTGAGGCAAGGCGTTCGGAGAGAAGGACCATGCCAAGAGTAAGAGACTGGACTATGACTCTATTGAGACCCCTGCTGCTAAGTCTAGAGTTGTTTCCGCTAAAGACAGACTTGGTCCTAAGAAGGTGCCAGTTTGGAGTAGGCTTGAAAGACTTCCTCCTTTGAGGATTGAGTCAAATGTTGCTGAAAGAAGACTTGGGCTTAAAGAGGTGCTTGGAGGTGATGCTAAAGGAAAAGGAAAGGCTGTTGCGGAGGATAGACCCAAGAGACGCAAATGGGTGAGGAAGCCTAAAGGTGAAAGCTCCGGTGCAAAGAAGGATGATGCCAAGGAGCAAGAAGAGGAGAGGAAGGAGTGATTGCTTTTTTCCATAACTCTTATTTAATTTAATGTTTTTTTTATTTATGAGATAATAAAGTGATTGGCCTGCGAGCTGCCTTTGCATGTAATAAGTGAACTTGGAGCTTGAAGTTTCCTTTTGTATTGTAGTTGCTCAATTTTAATTACAAGTAGAAATAAATTACAAACTTGCATTGCTTTCTATACATTGTGTTTATTTTGAGCATGTTGAAGAAAACTTCGTCCAACTGCCGCTTGATTGTTGTTCAGTTGCTAATCCCAAAACAAGTAGGGCACTTGTTATTGTGGCCGAGCCCCAGGGCGAGGCTGCCTAATTATCCATAAGGAATCAGGCCATCCGTAGTTTTGATGCATGGTGCTATTGTGTTGCTGAGACGTGGTGCGCGTGCATGCCTTAGACGTAGAATTTCTTAAGCATGTCTAAGTTGGTGAGGCTGTAGAAATCATCACCATTCGTGTCTATTAGTTGAACTGCCCCTTTTGGCAAGATCTTTTTGACAATGTAAGGACCTGCGCAATTAGGACGAAATTTGCCACGAGGATCTAGGACCGTTTTGCGAAGTGCTTTACGAACCAAATCACCTTCTTTGATGCCCCGTGACTTGACTTGCTGATTGAAGTACCGTTCGACCCTCTTTTGGTATGCTTGCACATGATGCAAGGCTGCTAGCCGTTTCTCGTCGAGCAAAGCTATCGTCTAATATTGCCCTTACCCATTTTACTTCTAGGAGCTTGCTTTCTAGGACAATGAGTAAAGACGGGATCTCTAGTTGTACTGGTTGAACAACTTCGGCACCATAGACTAGTGAGAAAGGAGTAGCTCCCGTTGAAGTGCGAATAGAGGTCCTGTAACCCCATAGAGTAAAGTGTAGCTTTTGCGGCCAATCTCGATAATTCTCCGTCATCTTAGAGATAATTGTTTTGAAATTTTTGTTAGCTGCTTCAACTGACCTATTGGCTTGCGGCCTGTATGGTGATGACTTGTGGTGTTGAACCTTATATTTGGCAATTAAATCCGCACATTCTGCTTGAAAGTGGGTGCCGTTGTCACTAATGATTTCGTGAGGGACTCCATAGCGACAAATGATGTTGTTTTCTATGAATTTTGCCATGTTCTTGGCCTGGAGCTTGGCATATGATGTTGCTTCGACCCACTTTGTCAAGTAATCTATGGCTACAAGTATGTATTCATGACCTCCTTGCCCGGGCAGCGTAATCTTCCCTATTATATCTATTCCCCATGTAGAGAAATGCCACGGAGAGACAAATGTGGATAGGAGAGACGGAGGAACATGCTGAGCATTGGAGTATTTTTGGCAGGTTTCGCATGTACGGACGCGTTACATGCAATCCCTTTCCATGGTGGTCCAGTAGTACCCCAACTTGATGATCTTAGAGGCCAAGAGCCTGCTATTCATGTGGGTGCCACAAATCCCGTCATGGACGTGCTCCATGATTGTTTTGCTTACTTGTTGAGTTATGTAAAGTAGGTGAAGACCATTGTAGTGGCGCTTGTAGAGTTCTCCACCTTGAAGTAGGTATTGAAATGCGAGACGCCTCAGAGCTTTTTGTTGCTTTTTTGTTGCATTGGAGGGATAATCGCCAGTTTCTAGGTAGTCTTTGATGTCTTTGTACCATGGCTCTTCCGAATCCAGGTTGGGCACCTCATTTGTTTCGTCTAAAGTGCAGACATATGCTGGTTCTTGTCTTCGTTCAATGACTAAGGGCATTTGGGTCACTGAACTCGAAATTCGCACCATGGATGCGAGCTTTAATTTGCCAGTGCATCTGCGAAGTGATTTTCTTTGCATCGTAAGTAGGTATGTTCGACTTCTATCTGGGATGCAATGTTCTCAAGATAAGACTGATACGGAGCAAGGCTGTCACTTCGTACCTTCCATCGGCCTGAAATCTGGTTTATGATGAGTAAGGAATTACCATATACTCGCAATCTCTTAATGTTAAGTGCAACGGTGGCCTGCAATCCCAAAATACATGCTTTGTACTCTGCGGCATTGTTAGTTACGTCGAAGTCAAGCTTGACGGAAATTGGGGACTGCTCCTCTTGTGGTGAGATTAGAACCACTCCAACTCCACATTCCTTTTGATTAGATGCACCATTGAAGTATAATGACCAACTGTCTTCCTTAGACATCATAAGTTCCTCATCTGGAAAGTGAAAGTCCTCAAGAAGGACTTCGTCTGGAGAGTCTGCTAAGAATTCGGAGACAATACTACCTTTGATGGCTTTTTGAGGCACAAACTTAAGGTCAAATTCGGCAAACATAGCCATCCATCTAGACATGCGTCCGTTGACTGCTGGCTTTTCAAAGAGGTATTTCAGAGGATCCCCTTTGTATACGATGTGTACGGTTTGTGTGAGCAAGTGATGTCGAAGCTTTCGCGATCCCCACACTAAAGCTAAGCGTAGTTTCTCTGGGCAGAGTATCGTTCCTCATTTGGAAGGAACTTCTTCCTGAGGTATTAGATAGCATTTTCCTTTCCGTCGATTTCTTAAGCGAGCATTGCTCCAGCGGCGGTGCTTGTTGCTATAAGATAGACCCATAACGGATGCCCAGGGCGAGCGGGAGCTAATATAGGAGGATTGGTGAGGTATTCCATGATCCTGTCGAAAGCTTGTTGGCAGCTATTATCCTATTTCTTGGGGGCACCTTTATTTAGTTTCAATAAGATGGGTTCACAGACCATCGTGAGCTTGGATATGAACCTATTGATGTACTGGAGTCGACCAAAGAACCCTCAAATCTCCTTTTCATTTTGTGGTGGCCTAAGAGACATGATTGCTTTAATCTTTGTTGGATCGATCTCAATGCCTTGAGAGCTGATGATAAAACCTAGGAGCTTGCCTGAAGTGACTCCGAATGCACACTTTTGTGGGTTGAGACACATGTTGAATTATTGGAGTCTCTACAAGAACTTCCTTAGTGCAAGGGCATGTCCTTCACGGTCCTTTGACTTGACGATCATATCGTCGACATAGACCTCACTTCTTTGTGTATCATGTCATGTAGCAAAGCAGTGGCAGCTCGTTGGTACGTGGCGCCTGCATTTTTGAGGCCAAAAGGCATCACAATGTAGCAATATAACCCCCACGGAGTGGTGAAGGTTGTCTTTTCCATGTCTTCTTTGGCTATTTTGACTTGGTTGTACCCCACATACCCATCCATGAATGAGAGCAAGGCATGATCTGCTGTGTTGTCTACGAGAACGTCTATGTGTGGTAGAGGGAAGTCATCCTTTAAACTTGCTTTGTTTAAGTCACAAAAATCTACACACATTCGAACTCGTCCATCTTTCTTAGGTACTGGAACCAAATTTGCTATCCATTGAGGGTCATTAATGACCTTAATGAAGCCTACATTGTGTTGTTTGATGACTTCCTGCGGAATGTTAAGGGCAACATCCGGTTCCATTCAGCGAAGCTTTTGGTTGACTGACTGGCTTAGCCCCCTCTATTAGCAGAATTCTGTGCTGTGCGATGTTTGGATCAATCCCTGGCATGTCTTCATAGGACCAATCGAAAACATCCAGAAATTCTTTCAGTGTTGTAACCAGTTCATCCCTTTCTTGTGAACTCAGTGTCAGACCAATCTGTATCTCCCGTGGCGTGTCGTTGTCGGAGATGTCTACCTTTTCTGTTTGCTCGATGACGGAAGTATTCTTTTCGTGCTCTTCCATTGCCTTTATTAACTCATTGTTGTTTTGTTTGTTTGCGAGTTGTGAATTAAAGCAATCATAAGAAGGAAAAGAGGAGTAATCAGAAAGGAGCATGTTATTAAACTCTGAAGAGAGTACAAATAAGTTTGTCTCTGAAGAGACTTGATTGACAAGTGATAAGTGACAAAAATGGTAACATTTAGGCACTTATTTCTTCCATATTTTGGCCATTATGTGTGTTTTTGATACCATTTCACTAACGTTTTGGTTAGATTTCCACTTTGTTTAGTTTTGCAAAGCTTTGTTGGTTTTTAGTGGTTTTTATAGGTTTTTCACTAGTTTTCTCTTCTTTTCTATCTTTGTACACTAAATTGCAAGTGATTTACAAGTTGCCAAGATGTGCACATGCTAGTTTTAGGGCTTCCTACTTGTTGGCTTGGTTGTGGTTGCTTAAGTTGAGCCTTAAGGAACTTGACCATTTGCTCTAACATACTCTTCGAGACATATCTTTTTGAATACTTTAAATTTTCAGGTGAGACTTTATGCATTGGAAAGTAGACTCCGAGATCTTTCCAACGCTATATTACAAGCTGCAATCCGATCATCGAGCAAGAAGTTATGGCCGTTTGAAGTTGAGTAGTTCAGCTTGAAGTTTGCAAGCGCGACGAGGTGTTGCCCATGCGTGCATGGCACGCGCCTGCAGGGATCACCCTCACTTCTAGAAGACTTTTTGTGTGGACACGCCTACTTGGGTTCGCAAGCGCGTCCACACGCACGTCTGGTACCCGCACGCCCCTCTGCCCGCGCGAGTGGCACGCGCCTGCACAGACCCCTTCGCTTCCAGAATACTTTTTGGCACGTACGCGCATCGCAGGTCTGCATGCGCCTCCCTTGCCTGCGCCTGAAACCTTTTCCAGTAAAGTTTTGGAGTGTGCGCGCATCTCCTGGGTCACACACGCCTCCGCACGTGCGTCCCCCCTCGCACGCGCGTCAGCACGTGCCTACGTGGCAGCCCCTGGACGTTGACTTTGACCTACTGACTTGACTTGGAAGAGGCTTTGAAGCACATGTATAAATTAGTAATGGCAAACTTGTAATTAGGAGAGCTTGTATTTTGGGCTTTTTATATATAGTTTGAGGAAAGAGAAACTAAGGGAGAGAGTAGTTGTAGTTACATTTTAGAATAATTTTCAGATTGCTTTTGCTTTCATCTTCTTCTTCTTTAATCTCCATTAGAGAGTAGCTTCAAGTTTTCATCAATTTTGCCCTAGAACCTTCATTCCTTGCTCAAATCTTACAATATTTATATGCTTTTGACCTTGAATTTCGAGGTAATTCCATTTCTTTGCTTAGGTTTCAGGTTTCAGTTTTATTCGAGGTAATATCGATGGGAACTTTGAGATTAAGCCGAACTTCATCCAACTCATAGAATCGAGGCCATTTCATGGGCTAAAAAGTGAGAACCCCCATAAGCATTTGAAGTACTTTGAGAAGTATGTGCACACGATTAAGGTAATTGGGGTGAGTCAAGAGTACTTGAGACTCAAGCTTTTTGAATTCTCGCTTTTGAGGAAAGCCTTAGATTGGCTTGAGAAGGAGGTAAAACCCAACTCATTGACTACGTGGGTAGAGACAACTAAGGAATTCCTACACAAGTTTTACCCCCATAGAAAGACGGCGGGGATTCAAGCCAAATTGCAAGGGTTTAGTCAAAGAGTGGATGAGACACTCTTCGAGGCTTGGGAGAGGTTTAAGGAATAACAAAGGGACTGTCCACATCACGGTATTCCCAAATGGTTGCTCAATCAAACGTTCTACATGGGGCTTAATAACACAAGCAAAACTAGTTTGGATGCCGGAGCGGGCGGTCCGATCATGAACAAAAGTGAGGATGAAATAGAAGGCATTATCGAAGAGATTGTGGATAACTATGCGACATGGCAAGAAGGGGAAAGAGCTCCCCCAATGCAAGCTGAGGGCACTGTCCACTCTCTAGGCGAAGGCGAGGTAGTTGAGAAACTATTAGAAGGCATCAAGGACATAGTGGAGAAGTCCCTTGAGAAGGGGGGAATCAACTCCTCTCGTGTGGCTCCACCCACCCTATTAAAGGGCCAAGGTAAGTCCAAGCCCCAAGTCTATAATTCTATGCCTCAAGGTGTCATGTTTTGTAGCACTTGTGGTGCCTATGATCATCTCTCTTCTTATTGTCATGTTCAAAATGTCTCTTTAGTTGATGATTGTTTTGTTGATGAGTTGCCCTATGAGTATGATTTTGATTAATGCAACTTGATGGGTGACAATGCGGCAAGACCTCGAATGGGAGGCAACCCTAACCCTAATGCATATGGGCCTATGAGAGCCCCTTACAACCAACCTAGCCAAGTAGGAAATGGCTTTGGTTACCAAAACATATCCAACCAAAGGGCTTTCAATCCCCAAGGAGGAAACAGGCTTGGCAACTAAAGACAATTCACTTAAAGAGGGTTTGGTTGTCGAAACCAAAACTTTGCTAACCAAGGTTACGGTTTTGATAACCAAATCCCAAATCAACAATGGTAAGGAGGGTTTAAGGGGAATGGCTCAAATAATGGGTACCAAGCTAACAATGGTGGGTATGTCAACTCCCAAGCTCAACCCCCATTTCAAGCCACTCAACCAGGTGCCTACTACCAACACCCTAACTTCCAAGGGGGTGTCCAAGGGCAATTTATGGGGCCAAGAGGAAACCAAGTTCCACCCCATTTCAACAACTCTCAAAATCAAAACAATTTTCAACATCACCCTACTCAAAACTAAAACATTAATATCATCCAACACCCTCAAGACCAAGAGTTCCCGAAAGAGGACAAATAAGAGTTTAGAGCTAAATTGAAGGCTCTTAAGGGGAATATGGATAACCTTGCCCAACAAACTCCAAAATACATCCAACCCTCACAATCAAACACCTCAAAGAATGATGGGGTTCATGTGATGAGATCGAATGAGGATGAGGGAGTTGGTGAGAAAATGGAGGTGAAGGGTGAGGTGATTAAGGAGCCATTGGGTGAGAAGGTCCATGAGAAAGAAATGAGTGAACAAGAGAAGAGTGTGAAGAAACAAAAGATGGAAGAGAGTGAGAAGCCCAAGGAGGTTAAGGCGGTCAACGATGGAGAGGTTGATCGAATGAGTGAAATAGAGGATGAGAAAGTTGAGGTTTTGGAGAAGAGGAAGAGAAAGAGAAAGAAGAAAAACAAGAGTGCTAGGAGGAAGGGTAAGGCAGTAGAGGAAGGTGAGCCTAGCAATGGGCAAGACCCTTCTAGTCTTAGGGTCATAAGTGAGATGCCGAACCCGGAGAGATTCCTAGACATCATGTTCGGTCAATTCCTCCAAATGCTTCAACATCATCACTCTCAATTACCTCCACATGGGGCTAAGAGTGAGCCCAACTTCTCCAAATTTTTAGGAGAAGGTGAAAACAAAGGGCAAAAAGGTAAGGTCAAGCCTAAGGTTGAGCCTCCGCGTGAGATCCCGGAGAAGCTCAAGGATCCGAGTACTTTCTCCGTCCCATGTATCATAAGTGACATCCTTGTTAAGGATGCTTTATGTGACTTGGGGGCGGCCATAAGTGTGATGACCTACCCGGTCTTTCAAAAAGTTGGCCTCACCATACTCAAGCCCACCTCACCACCGTACAATTTGCAGACGGCACGAACAGAGTTCTGGTTGGGGTCGCCGAAAACGTACTACTTAAGGTTGGTAAGAAGGGCCATATATTCAAAAATGATTTTGTGGTCCTCAATGTGGCTAGCAACTCGGACATATCATTGATCTTGGGAAGACCTTTCATAGCATTGATGTCAAGCAAGGCACCATTAGCTTCACGATGGGCAAGGATAAGGCGACTTTCCGGAAGAAAAAGGTTGTTACGCCGCATGGGGGTAAATGCAACATGGTTTCTTCTCCCTCTCATCCTTGTGATTTTCTTGGTAGTATGCTTGATGCTAAACCTATATTTGCTAGTGTGACTTTGTGGCCAAAAGTAGGTGGTGGAGTTATGCAAAGTTCTCACTAAGAGCAACCCGAAGAGTGCGAGGTAAGATCAAAGCTCATGATCTCTCATGTGAATCTCCACTTCCTAGTGTCGAGATAGATGGTAAGGTGTTCAATTTAGGCACTCTCGAGTTGGTTCAAGTCTTTAGTGGCCGGAATGGCAAGAGTAAAGAAAAGATCCCCTACGAGTACATGAGGAGTGCTCAATTCTCTTCAAAAATTTCTCTTGATGATTCCTTGATATTTTTACATGATGGTTATGCTCAAGTGCCTAGTGCACTTCTTCTGGTTGGGGTGAAGGCGTCAAGCTAGTGACGTTAAAGAAACTCTTCCGGGACGCACCTCGAGGGCTTCGACCTATTTCCTCTTTTGTGTTTGTGTTAAAGCCACTCGCTAAGGCCTAGTTTTTTTGTTTTTGTTTTAGTCTTTTTTGTTTGTGTGTTTGGAACTATGCCTTGCCTTACTATGCCTTGTGTGGGCACGATGCCTCCCCCCATACGTGGCACGGATCATCGGGAAATAAGCCCTCCTCGCCCATACGTGGCGCGGATAATCGGGATTGGATAGGATCGGGCGTGGGCGGCCCAAGACACGAGACAGGGAAAATCGAAAATTTTTCGGTGACACCTGCTCACCGGAAGTCCGACTACCCGAACCCATGTCTTGGGCATGTTGGGGGTGAGTGTGCCTATCCCCACACACACCCACCTCCTCCTTTGGTCTAGGGGCTACCCATGGGGTAGTGCTGCTGAGCACTACCACCTCCCTTATAAAGAGGTTAAATTAAATGAATGCTTCTTCTCCTAGTAGACACCTAAATTGGTGTTAAGCCATACAAAATTTATATTTTTGAAGTTTCGATAAAAAATCCGAAAGAATACGTATTAAATCTGAAAAAATCACGGGAGCACACATTTGACATTATTTTTCCGAAATTCATCTCGGGGGTCCCGTTTTTCCCGTAAAAATGCCTCGAAACACGTGAAATTTTGTAAATTAGCCTGAAAAAATCGGTAAAAATGCCCCAAAAATCCCGAAAAATACTGTGAGGTGAACAGTCTAACCCACATTACGTTTCGCAGTGTCGGTCTCGAGAAAAGGCCATTTCAACGGATCTCGTACTTAGAGGGACTTGATTTCCTAAGGAAGCATGTCTTCTGGGTCTCGTTTTGCCGTGAAATTGACACGATGCACTCACCTTGACACCACGTACCTCCCCACAAAATTTGGGGTCGTTCGCTTACCGATTCCCGGGGGGTCGAAAAACATGAATGGCTCGTTTTTCGGCCCTTTCGGCGACCCTCTCCGTTTTGCCTGAAATTTGTATCATAGATTTATTATGATGAGGGATGTCTACTCCAATAGATTTCGACCCCAAATAACTAGTTTCGTGCCTCCCACGAACGTTTCGACGATTTGTCGCTTTGATGAGCAAATTTGGCTTGCGACCTCCGAAATCGATTCTATTCAACCCAAAAGATTTCATGACATCATTATATGGTAATATGAACCACAGATACAAATTGTCCGGAGTCCTCATTTCAGTGATGTAAAACCCACGTTTTTCGGCCAAAAAATGACATCTCGGTGACCCGGTTCGAATTTATCCAGAATTTCCGTCACAACTTCTAGGTCACGAGAAATGACTATGTCGACAATTTCGGACCCAAATTCTAAGCATACTGCCTCCTACGAGTGTTTCGACTTTTTCTCGTTTTTTCTTTGACGGGACTCAAAAATCCAATGTATAGACTCATTTGGACCCTAAATCGTTCTTAGACCCATTATATTACCATATGAACCCATGGTACAAATTTTGGCAATCTTTCTGAAAATTGTCTAGAGACCTCATTTAGATGATGTATAATCCACGCTTTTCGGCCAAAAAAACATGTTTCGGTGACCCGACTCGAATTTGTCCAGAATTTTCGTCAAAACTTCTAGCTCATGAGAAATGACTACTCCAACAGTTTTGAACCCAAATTCTAAACGGGCTACCTCCTACAACTGGTTCGACGTTTTCTCGGTTTATTCTTTGACGGGACTCAAAATTCCGCCGTATGGAATCATTTGGACCCCAAATCGTTCTTTGACCCATTACATAATCATACGAACCCATGGTACAAATTTCAGCAACTTTTCCGAAAATTGTCCGGAGACCTCATTTCGATGATGTATAATCCACGTTTTTTGGCCAAAAACACATGTCTCGGTGACCCGATTTGGTCGTCCAAATGAGGCTCTACAACGACAAAAAAGCCACGCGGGATCTTCATACACTAAGGATTCCCTTTTCAAATAATAAACTGAGCAA
>SNQN01002259.1:59847-77130 GCA_008642245.1 Bassia scoparia | reverse complement strand
GTAGCTGAATGGGAGGCACCACAATAGGAACGCTTTCACTGCCTCCTCTTCCTTTTTAGCTTCCCCTTCCGCTTCTCCATCTGCTGGCTTTTCAGCATCTACAACAACTTCCTTCGATGCACTGTCAGAGCCATCATCAGCTGAGGGCATGGRTGGWCCTACGTAACTAGTGCCACTGCGAAGGTTGATCGCATTGACACTATCCTTTGGCTGTTGTGGTTGTAAAGGAAGGGCACCCTGTTGTCTTTGTGCATTTGACACAGCCAATTACGCCATCTAAGTGTCCAACTGCTTGTTRTGATTGACTAAACACCGAACGTCGCGTTGGACTTGCATTTGATCCTTTTGCATWGGGAGCATCATGCTCTTCAGCTCAGCTATGACTAGATTAGTTGTTGGGRCTTGCGGTGGCTGCTRCTGCTGSTAGTTGTAYTGCTGATTGTACAGCGGCTTCTAATGAGGGGGCTAATATCAAGGCTGATATTGTTGTTGCTGCTGTGGGGGATACTTTTGTGAAACTGGTTGAGGATTCAACACATTGTTACTCTTGTATGAAAGATATGGATGATTTCGCATGCCTTCATTGTAAGTATTAGAGTATGGATTGTTGGGACGATACTGAAACRCGCACACTTGCTCCATAGGATATTGACACCCATGAGCTAGATATCCCATCCCCCACARTACATCTCACTTRGCCCTGAAACAGTTGCAATTGAGGCTGACCGATGCATATTAATGCTATCTAACTTCTGATTAATGGCTGATATCTGGGCCGCCGATAAAGTAATCTGATCGACCTCGTGCTTGCATGTCTTCTTCGTCGCACCTCGAGGATTGCCATATTGAGCATTATGATTAGCCATTTCCTCAATCAGCTTCCATTCAGCATTGATTGTCTGACTYATGCACCTCCCGTTTGCTGCCGAATCGAGAATAATACGAGATTCACTATTCAAACCGTTATAGAAGGTCTGAACCAAGAGCAATTTCTCTAGACCATGATGAGGACAGACACRATTTAGCTCCTTGTAGCGCTCCTACGCCTCGTTTAGAGTCTCATCAAACTCCTGCTTGAAGTTAGTGATTTGACTCCTCATTTGTGCAGTCTTCTTGGAGGGTAGAAATTCTTAAAGAACGCAAGAGAGAGTGCATCCCATGTCGCATAAGAGGCAGGATCAAGATTGTTCAACCATAATCGAGCTCTGTGCATGGAAGGGAACAACATAACACGAAGTTGATTGGGCTCAACTCCAGCATGCTATAGTGCCAAATATTGTGAGGAAATTAGAGATATGTAGGTTCGGATCTTCAGTTGCATTTTCCTCCAAATTGATTGCCCTCGATCATTTTCAACAGCCAGCTGATTTCAAAGTTAGTTGCCTCTAGAGTAGGCATGGTCAAGCTGTGAAATTTCATTGTTGACCAGATGAGAGTAGTCCATAAGATAGCGTTGTTGAGCCATTTCTTTATGAATCAGATGGACTACCTCGTTGCTCACTGACTGTGATCCCTTCCTCTAAATTAGTTTCGTTAAAGGTTCGAAATCTGACGAGAGATAGAAAATCAGAGAAATCCAATCGCCTTGCGGATTTCTTCGTCTATGATACGTGCTCCACTTCTGGTCGTAAGGATCAAACCCAGTTCGGGAAGACCTGCGCATACACAAAATGAAACAACAAATCGTAAGTACTCTCTTGAAGAACAACGAATCGTTTTAAGAGAATACAAAGGAAATAGTTCAGACTCAAACAGTTATCATAAATAAGCCATTCCCCAGCAACGGTGCCAAAATTTGATAGCTATCGCAACTAACAATGTAGCAAGTGGTACAGGATCGTATCCACGAAGAAGCAACAACATTGATTACTGAATCAAAGCATCTAACTAATAAGAAAAATCTGGGTTGTGTTGTATCAATAAGTCTAAATAAACGACGAATAATGAAGAATAAACTATATGATTAACGAATCTAGGACTATGGTTCACTATAGCAGTATTAATAGCAATTCGCATCAACAATTTACAACAAGGCATAACAAAATGGATCGAAAGCATCTCTCAGAATCAATTGAACCATAGAACTACTCCTAACGTATCTCTCCACCTCGGAAAGTCTCGTTCTAATATGACGTTGATCATGTGCTAAGTCTCAATTGCTAGATCTAGAGACTTGTGACAAAATCAAATTAAGCAATTAAGGCGGCCCTACGAAATTGATTAACATAAAGATAATCTAATAGGAATGATTAATTGTGAAGTCAGAATCGATTAAGCCAAATACATGTCAATCATATTGCTATAGCCCCAATCGCCTAGAAATTGAACTACTCACTCGTATTGAAATTAATCATAATAATTGCGATTGGGAACCATAATAAAAAGCATAGACAATTGAAAGCAATACTAGAAAAGATTAGAAGATAATAATTTAACAAAAGTGCAAAGAGAATGGATGAACAATCAATCATATGATTATTCAAAGTTGAATGAATAAAGCTAGGGATCTTGAATACATTGAAGTTTTAAAAATCTAAATAATCAAAAAGTGATTTACAAAATTAGGATTTCTCCTCTAATACTCTTGTTTTATTCTGACTTAAAAGAGCTACAAATTACAATAATGCCTCTCAATTAAAGCAACTAAGAGAAACAAATGGCCAAAGCGAAAATAGAAGGCACTACTCTTTGTCTTCATCTCAAAGACATAGATAAACGAAGGCTGAGGCTTCCAGGTCGAGGAGACGCTCTTCAAGGACTTCGAGGGATCGTACTTGATAGGCATGAGCTCAAGCAGTCTGCGATGAGAGCTCTCATCTCCTTGATGACCTTTCCCTTCGCCTCGTCATATTTCGTCTCTCCCTTCTTTGTAAAGATATGCGGTTTTTGAAGATTGGAGAGGGCAGTAGCTGAAGACGAAGCTTCGTCTTCGCTTGCGAAGCTTCAACGTATTTGACATTCAATCTCCTGAGCTTCGCTTGGCGGGATTCAATCTCCGCCTTACCTTCGCACCCACTGCTGCATCAATCGAGCCTTTTCCTCCTGCAGCAGACTTGGCTTCTCCTTTTTGAGAGTGTGAAGCTCATCCTTTGCTTCTTGTAACTCGAAGGGCTTTGGAATAGCTTCGCTGAGTCTCACAAGCTCATTCACAATCTCCTGTTGCTTCAGAGTTGTTAAGGCAATGGCGGTAGTCTACTAGGTGATGTAGTCCCGCTCTTGTACACTAACAATTCCTTATATTTTGCCTCCTTTCGTTAGTGACAGATTACCTTTGCAAGTCATCAACTCTCACATGGCAGCGAGTTAACTCTTGATTGAGGAAATCATACGAGAAAGAAAGGGAATTGCAAATGAAATTTTGGCTTAGTGTTGAAAATACTTTACCTCAGCCAAGCAGCCCTGATGGCTCCAACAGAACTTTGTCCAGGCCTTCGCAAAGTGTCCAAGTATCCGAAGGGCAAACTTCACGCATTTCATTAATCATCTTCCTTTTGTTAGGAGCTGGGAAGTTTTGTGAAGCCCGAAGGAATCGTTCATCCTCCTCTTCGATCCAAGATTCATCCCTTCCTTTGTCATTGGCCAAGTCTTCAGCCACATTAGGATGCTTTTTGGCGAAGTGCTGCTTCAGCCCTTGGTAAATGTCTTTATCAGGCCTTGYCGTAGCAACACGAGGAGCCCTTAGAAATGGCGGAGAGACCAAGGGGGGAATGATGTTCTCATTGTCGATATTGAACTTCGAGAAGTCTATATCTTCGATGCTATCCACATAGTCGTGGTGTAGAAAGAAGGACTGCTGGAACTCGGTGTTGTGACGACTAGCAGCTTCGTCGTCATCGCCTTCCATGTCCACMAACTCTGCATAGTCAWTATTAGGACGAAGGTCAGGGTTCTGCTCGACAGTTTCGGTGTCATCGMCAAAATTTACARGATATCTAGTGGAACGAAGGGGAGTATCATGGGAACTCTTAGACATTCGCTCATAGGTGTTCGCATAATTTAAATGCTCACTAGGATCATTGTCGGTGTAGGGCATCTCCTGAAGGGGAGAAACAGATAACGGTTTCTGGTGCTTTGAGGAAGTACYGRTTTCCTGCGAAGATGCCTTCCTCTTCGCACCAGCTTGTGATCCGTTGGTTTTCGACACAGGGGTTGCCGAAGCCCTTCCCACATCTCCAGGATCGTCAGAATCGTTTGTGAAYCCATCCTTGATTTTAGCTCCCACTTTTACATTCAACTTTTTAATGGCAAGGGGAAGCCAAGCTTATTGATGAAATTGATGGTRATCAAAACCATTGTGATGGTGTGGAATTAGGGGAGAATTTCATTTGTTATGCTGATGATAGTGATAGTGATGAGATGAGATTGGTTTAGAGCTAGGAAATCCTCTTGTTGGGAATAAGGATGTTAAACTTGATGACATTTCTTGCCCCCTTGAGATTGAATTCCTTTCTTGCCCTACACCTACCATTGCCTCAAGACAGCCTTGATATAGGTGATGAGGTTGAGTTAGATTTCATAGTTGGTGATGTTCTCTCATCTTTTAAGAACAATGTTGATGAGTTAAAAGGAGAACCATTGATTGAATGGGCTTTGGTTTTAAAGCCTATGAGTACACTTGATTATCATTTCTCACTTCTATGGAAGTGCGCTCTTTCTACTTTTYACGTTTCTCTTCCTCATTATCTTGCCACACCACCAATTATAGATATTTCCAACCCTCCCTACACCCTTAACTCTCTTGTTTATATGAGCATCTTGACCTTGCATAAAAATGAGTGTTAATTATTTTCCCCATTCTCATCTSAATTTTGATTTTTCGTTTCATTTTCATCGACTTAGATGCTTTCYCACATATAGGTATAGAGTTACATTATGCTTGAAGCCTCCATTGCCATTTACTCTAACTTATGTCCTATTCGTTGAGTTGTATGCCATTGCATATGACAAGCTCTTGAGGTCGTTGAGGGGCTATTTACTAGCCCAAGTAAAGCTTAGGACTCTAAATAAGTCCTTCATGGGAGGTAACCCGGACTCTTTCTATTTTTTTTTCATCTATTTTTCATTAGTTTTTCCTTTTAACTTTTGGTTGCATAGTTGTTTGGATTTACTTTTGCACATTGCTTTAGAACCACTTTGGATTTTCCCATCATTTTCAGCAAGGAGACTTTTTGGTTAAGGAGTTATTTTTTAAATGGTATTGGATCATATGAGGGTTTCTACACCCACGACACTTTCAGTAACATCTTCCTTTCCTCTTCCCTTTTGATTTTTAGCTTGCTCATCTATTGTGGTTTATTTCTTCCCTTCCAACCTTCCATTGGACATTCATGTATAGTCACCTTTGCTCGGGACGAGCAAAGCTTAAGTTGGGGGGGGGGTGGGAGTTTTCCTCTTTGTTGAGGTCGACTTACGAGCTTGTGATGCGCTCTTATATATCTTTTTTTTTCTTTTATATTATTTTTGTGGAGTTTGGTTTCTTTGAGTGGTAGGTTTGATTGTAGCTCTTTTTGGGGGCTCTTGTTCTATGATATTTTGATGCGGCTTTGTAAGTCTTCTCTAACTCCACTTCGTTAATTTTTCCAACTTGTTTGGCTCGATTCTAAGAATTTCTTTTACAATTGGAGATACCATTCTTGAGATTATGTGCTTGCGGTGTCATAGGGTTTGGCCGTACGGTGATTTTACTTTTATTGTTTGCAAAGAGGTGGATTGATTCCCTTCGAGGTTATTTTTAGTGTCCTTGACTTTGGACAAGTTGATTTTTAAGTTGGTAAAGGGATGATGAGGATTTAGTTTGAACATATCTCCAAGTTTCTATATTTTCCTAGGGATTTATGTATTGGCTTGTTGCTTGTACATATGCTTTGTGTTTTTAGTTTGTTCAAGTTGGGAAAACACACAAAAGAAAATCAAACATGCAAAAGGCCAAAATATTTTCATTTTCCTTTGCTTTTCCTTCCCTTTTTTTTTTGCTTTCTTTTTCTTTTCTCTCAAGGCAAAGTGTGTAAAATACATTTTGTCTCTTTTGATTGGAACAAGGCTGGGATTTGAGTTTTGAGTAACTCATTTTTCTTTCTACTTGTGAGCTTTCTAAGTTCTATCACCGTAATTCACAATCCTTTTGAAATACGATTAAAAAATCTTCAATCCTAGAATCCTTTTGATAGCAAGCTACATAGCAAGCCATATCAACTATTCATGGTGGTGAGCCTATTGGCCAAGCCGGGCGTAGCTCGATTTAATGATATGAAACCTTGCTTGGTGATTTTTATTGATTTGAACCATGTGAGGGTGTGATCCTTTTAACAGCCAAGTAAGCACAAATGCCACAAATCCAGAAAATTGAGTATTCGCACTAGAATCCAAGTTTGTCTATTTGCATGTGACTTATCGACGCCTAGACGGAACTACCAAGGTGTGATAAAGCATTCATTTCGTGTTGGGATAAATTAATTCTCCTTTTCCATGTGTTATTTTTCCTTATTTTTCCACAATACGTAATTGGGAATTATTTGCGTTTACATGTACATTTGCAACCCTTGAGCTTCCACTTTTTGTTAGCTTCGATATCGTGCCTCTAACCAAATTTTCCACTTGCTTTGACCTTAAATCAAGTGGAGTGTAGCTAGTTGTTTGTAAAAGGCTAAGTGTATAGAGCCTCATGAGTTGTAAATTGTGTAATGCATTAGTAATGCAAGATAAAGTTAAAGTAAATTCCCAAGTGCCAACAAAAGGTAAAATTGGAAAAAAAAAAAAAAAAGTAATAAAGCACAAAAGGAAAATAAGTCTCAAAGTTCAGTTGTGGCAAAGTGCGATGGAGAAAGCAAGCAAGTGCGTAATAAGCTTGCCTCCTAAGGTTTGTGTGTTGATAAGAATTGGGGAAATTTCCCCAAAGTTTTTGGTTGATGAAAACTCCACTTGCTAGGGTTACCAACACAAGCCAAATGCATTTTCCGCACCTACCTATTGCCAACATTATAACCATTACAACAACGGTGGAGGGATCAAAGTTTCTTTTGTCATTTTGGATGTCTAAGTGCAATGTGCCTCTACATATATATTTAGTACTCTCAATCTTCTTTAAATCCTTTCTTTGGATTATGAGTTGTCATTGAGCTTGGTTCAACTTGAGGCGAGGAGAGTAGCCTTAGAGAGAGGAAAGAGTGGATGAACTCAATTTCATACAAGTTTTGCTAAGTTGTAAACACTTCTTGATATTTCATTGATGCTTTCTTGACTCTAGTTGGGGGACATCCTTTACGATTATTAGCGTCCCCTGAAGGCCTTACGAAATCTAATTCCAAGAGAACACTTTGGTTTTTGTTTCCAATTTTTCACTTTCCTTTTGTTTTCCATTTGTATTCTTTGTGTTTTTTGAAACCTTTGCCTTGGTATCTTGTTATTTATGGAGTTATGGGTCCCCTCTTTGGGAACCATCACGAGACCTATCGCGTCCTCCTTAGCGATTTGGAGGTTTAAAGGGCATGTCACTAGTTGCTAAAAGTGACCGTGCTTCCTATGAAAGTGAGTTAGTGTATAGTTTTCTTTCATTCTCTTTTCTTTCTTTTGGCTTTGCTCGAGGAGCACAAAGTCTAGCTGGGAGGAGTTGATAAGAGCAAAAAATGGTCACATTTATGCACTTGTTTCTCTTCTATTTTGGCCATTTTGTGTGTTTTCGACATCAATTTACTAGCCTTTTGGTTATTTTCCACTTTGTATAGTATTGTGGAGTTTTAGTGGTTTTAAGTGATTTTTGTAGGATTTTAGCTTACTTTTCCTTATTTTTATTCCATTTCACTCAATTACAAGTTTTGTGTGTTGTCACAACTACCATAATATGTATTTTCAAGTAATGTTCTTACTTACAAGTTGGCGTGATTAGATTTTGCGAAGGCTTGTGCTTTTAATAGGTGTCGTTTCTTGTACCCTAACAGAGTCTTCGAGCCATATCATTCTTTAAAATTTGTTTTTACAGGTGGAGACTTTTGCATTGGAAAGTACACTCCAAGAGCTTTCCAACGAAATATTATAAGCTGCAATCTGAGCACCGAGCGCGAAGTTATGGTCATTCGAAGTTAGGCACCAAACCTGTAGTGAGCCCGYGCCAACCTTCGGCAAGCCCTCGCTAAAACCCCGTCTTTGAAGCTGAATACAGGACCTCCGACGAGCTCGCACTACGCCCGCACCGACTTCGGCAAGCCCACGTCAAGCCCGCACTGGCACCGGCGAGCCCATGCYAGGCCCGAGCCTYGGATTGCCCGCCCACGCCAARCCCGCAGCTTGGTTTGCGCGCYCGCGCCACTGCTCTAGAAACTGCGTGCTCATCTCCTTCGCGCACGCACCCTTCACTGTTTTTCTAATAAGTTTATATCTAAAAGGAATTTTGATACGAGAAAAATTGTGTTGGAAACTAGAGATCGAGAGCCTTCAAACGGTATGTTGTAAGCATCAAACGAAGCTTTATGTCAAAATTTATGGTCGTTTAAAAAACTGAGTTAACTGTCGAGATTTGGCATAGATGAGAACATGTGGGCTTAGTAATGGCAATCTTGTAATTTCAAGCAAAACTTGKAATAATGTAGTACTCGTTATACATGCACGTGATGCGTGCAACAATTTGTAAAATTTTAAACAAAAAAATGTTACCGTGTTTTTATTATACTTTTATGTGATTAAATCATGAACAAAGAGTTTTTTTATTGTTTGTCATTTGGATCGTCATATGACCATTGTGAGTTTAAGTTATTATGTATTTAATTCAATTGAAGATGATTTTAATAATATAGATTTGAAAATTTATATTTTGAATTAATGAATTAATTTATAGGAATTAATTAGTTAATGTTAGTAATTCGCTCATAAATTTTTATGTAACTTTTTGTCATTTAATTAAACTGTTATTATTGATTGACTTTGAATATTATGACAATTTTAGTTTGATTGAAATATTTAATACGTATACCATTTTTAGCTTTTTGTATACCTTGTTTAATATGGAAAATATGAAATATAAAAGGTTTTTTCAAAGTTTTGCTTTTAATTTTTTWGTTAGGTTCATTAAGGGTATTTAAGTAATCTTATGAACAAGTTGTGAAATGAGGKTCGAGGCTTGTGTATTTTTAGGTAGGGGTGTTCATAAACCGATCTAGACCGGAATTTGGACCGGTTTGGACCGGACCGGCCCTGTGCCACCGGTCCGGTCTCCGGTCCTTGAAAATCAAGGGATTCCGGGAGTCGCCGGTCCAGTCCGGGTTAAAACCCGGTGGTCTACTGGTCTGGACCGACGACCCGAAATTTTAAAAAAATATGATTTTTTTTTTGTTTTTGGGAAAGTAAAAGCCCATTTGACATACACTGATACACACTAACACCACATACTGACTTGTGACTTTCATCGACAAACCCTAATACCTCATCTCCATCTCACTCATTACTCTCCCTCTCCCTCTCCAAATTCACTGCTGCTTGGCCTGCTCTCCTCTTGCTGCGGCGCTACAGCCTGCCTCTCCTCCACTCGGCTCGCTCCTCCTCGTCTCTTGCTGCGGCCACCTACTGCGGCGCTGCAGCCTGCCTCTCCTCCACTCGGCTCGCTCCTCTCTCGTCTCCTCTAAGATCTAAGTAAGGTTTTTTTTTTTATTCTGATTTTCGTTGAACCTTAAATCTATTTTTTTACTGATTTGTTTAATTCTGTTTTCTGATTATATTTTTGTTTTTTATTTGTTTAATTTTCGTTTGTATGTTGGAATTTTATATTTCTAATTTTTGTTTATTATTTGTTTAATTTTTTCGTTTTCGTAATTTGTTACTCATTTATTTCTGATTGTTAATTTTCGTTTTGTATGTTTTATTAAGTACTGGATTTTGTTTTCTATTTGTTTATTTTTGTTTACTGATTTTCGTTTTCCAATTTGTTTAATTTTAGTATAGTATTTGTTTGTATGATATTTACTGATTATATTACTAAATTATATGTTTATTAGCACTCGATTATAATAATTCTGATTTATAATACTGCTTATTTTAGAATAATTTATACTTGATTCTGAGTTAAATGATATATGTTTATATGTTTATTATTATGATTCTGATGTTACATATGTTTATTATTATGATGTAGTTGTGTAAAAGGAGTCAATACGGAAATTCCGGATTCATTATCTTCCAATGTAAGTTGCTTGTTGTTTATGTATAAAATTTCCTTTATTATTCTGTTTACTGTATGAGCATATTGTAGAACTTCACATATTATTTGTCAGATGGCAAGCTCTCGAAATGATGATGTGCAAGAGATCGATTTGGACAAGAATGATAGAAGTAGTTTTTCGTAGAAAGCGGCGAAGTTTGATTTAGTGAAGTTAAACTTGGACTTGTCAAGTTGTAAGAAGACTTTATTTGTAATGAATTTAATGTATTATTTACTATTGTTTAATATGGACTTTATGTATGTATTATATTACCTAATTGTTAAGTTTGGACTTTTTAATGTATTAATTTACAATTGTTTGAGAGTTGGACTTAATGTATTTGAGTTTATGACTCAATGTATTGAGTTTTTATTTTGCTTACAAATCTCACAAAAATCAACCTAAATGAAGGCTTGAAGGGAGGAAGAAGTTGTATAAATATAGCCTATTAGGGTTTTACTAAACTTAAAAAAAATAACCTAATCGGTCCTAACCGGTCAAAAAACCGGGACCGGACTGGCAAGTCCGGTCCAGGTCCCAAAATTTCCTCTTCCGGTCCGTCCAGTTCGCCATAGAATTCGTAATCCGGTCTCCGGTCCAGCCGGTTCCGGTCCGGTCCGGTTTTGGACCAGTGTACAGTCCTATTTATAGGCACGGACAAAAAAAGGGAGAAAACTTGGGCGAAATTATGCCCAAGTGGGTGAAATTTAGCCCAACTTTTGTTTCTCCCTTTTTCTTGTTCAAGTTGCATTATTTGCTCGGTTGGAATTTTGGAAAACAATGATTTTGCGTTTGAAATTAGGTGAGTCGTGCATGGGAAGCCAGGGGATGAACGTGGACATCCTTGGRGGAGCAAGCCACGTCTTAGGAAGGTTCCGAAAGCTTCCAGAACATTTCGTTTTGCTTGGTTGTGTGTTTTGCTTAATAAATCAATAAATATTAATCCACAAGTTGAAAAAATTATGGGCACAATATTTCTAAATTCCTTGTAAAATTTCTTATTTTGTGGTAAAATTTTGAAATTTTTGGAGCTGCGTTGATARTTTAATTAAGGGAATTTTCCCCATATACCCCTGAGTTTTAGCCTAATAACCCATATACCCCCGTGTTTTTAGAAACGCCTCAAATTMCCCTCACTTTAGAGAAAATAGCCCAAATACCCTTACTGTGGATGGAAAAGCTAACACCGTTACTTTTATACGCAATTAAMCCTAATTCAAGTTATTTAACTACTAATTCATTCWGTCTCCTCCTAATACAACTTTAATTATCCAAAAAAAACTCATTTTCATTCTTCAATTTCATGCTCATCTTAAACCCGAAACCMAGAAATTCTCTCTTACCTAGAATTTACAATCGATCCATTTGTACAAAATTTACAATTGTACCCAAATCTAGCGAATGAAGTAGTATCATCGAGTTTTCTGATGTAGGCGGCCTTGCCACCGAGCCRAGCCACCGTAATCGCGAYGTTCCTCGGCGCGCCACGTGGCGCTTTGAGAAATCYCGGTGCTTCGGTGAGCTCACCGAAGTCAATCGTCGGGACGAAGTCTATAAGCATCTCACTAAAGCTGACGACTAATCATTTTGAGTCATCGTCGCCGGTGGAGTGTCTGCCATTGTTGAATGAATGTAAGAAATAAATGAACAAAATATTTGCTGATAATTCAGAAATGAGGTAAGAGCCTGAGGGAGGAAAGAATGGAAGGGAGTTTTTGCTAATGGAGAGGGTAGTTAATTGGGGATGATGATGATAATAAATAATGATAATAAATAATGATAAATATAATAATAATCATAATCATATTCATTAATAATATTAAGAAAAATGGAATAATAATCCAACTTTTGAGTGGTCTTCAATGGAATAATCCGACCTGTAGCGTTATTACGGAATTACTAAACTTTAACCCCTATCTTAACCATTATACTAATGACTAAAACTGATTAGCAGGTCACTTCTTACCCCTTTTTTCATCTTTTTCTATTTTTTCTCTTTTAAACAAGTTTTATTTTTAATTTTTTTTCTTTTTCTTCTCTGCTCTGTTCGTGTCTGCTCCGCCGTCACCCCTCCCTCTTCTCTCTCTCTTGTTGCGTTGGTGTTGCTGTGCCTACGCTGGCCTCTCTTCCCCTCCCACACAGCCACAAAGACGCACAAAGCAGCCCAAACTAGCCTGAAAGCACCACCACTAACCACGCTGGAAAGCTGCGAGCCAAACCAGAAAACGGCGTGCCAGAACGGACCACAAAAACCAGCCACGAACCAGAAAGGAAAGCCCATAGTCGACCCGCGAACCAGACCTGAAACGCAACCCCAAACAGCCACGAAAGTAGTATTCACAGCCGATCTTCCACTACCGCCGCGCCAAAAGGAAACACCTTGCAATACGCCAGAACACAGCCCAGAATTTCGCCTGAAACGCAACCCCAAACAGCCACTGAAAAGCAGAATCCCAGCCCGAACTTCCACCAAACCTGCCCAAAAGAAACACACCGCAATACCCGCAGAACACAGCCCAGAAACCCGCCTGAACCCGCCTGCAATCCGCACATTACGCAGCCTCTAACAGAAGCAACGCCTCACACTCGCTATGGGCTCACCGGAAATTGGCCGAGGGAACCGACGCTGGGTTGCGTCGCTGGGCCTCCTGAATTGCCGCCGTGGAAGGGCTGCTGAGCGCCTGAATTGCAGTGGAATTCCCGCCTCACACTCTCTCTCACTAGAATTCAAACATTATTATTATTATATTATTATTTTATTATATTATTATATTATTATTATTATTATTATATTTATATTATTATTATTATTATTATTATATTATTATTATTATTATTATTATTATTTTTTATTTTATTATTTTATTTATTATTTTTTATTAAGTCATTAACCTGGTATTATAGGTGGAGGAGAGAATTTTGTAGGTTAAAATTAGGTTTTAGTATAATGGTTGAAGATAGGGTTTAAAGTTATAGTATATTCCGTAATAACGCTCAGGTCGGATTATCGTTGAAGACCACCAAAAGTTGAGATTATTAGTTTCCATTTTTTCCTAATAATAATAATAATATAATAATAATAATAATATAATAATAATAATATAATAATTATAATAATTAATAATAATAATTAATAATAATAATAATTAATAATAATAATAATAATAATAATGATAATAATAATAATAAAGTAGTAGTTGTAGTAGTAGTAGTAGTAGTAGTAGTAGTAGTAGTGTAGTTAGTAGAGTAGTAGTAGTAGTAGTGTAGTAGTAGTAGTAGTGTAGTTAATTGAATTATGAAAATCCAACTATAATTAAAGGGAAAATGAAAAGTGAAAGAGAAAGAAGAGCAGCTGTGGTGATAAACAGTGGTTGATTAAAGGTTTTTTTTTAGAGAATTGTTAGTTAAGAGGATTAATGAAAGGATTTAGGTTAGTTTAAGGTGTTTAATTAATGTAATTGTATTTAAGTTAAAGGTGTAGTTTCCATTAGAGTAAGGTATTTGGGCTATTTTTTCTGAATGAGGGGTATATGAAGTGTTTCTAAAAACACATGTGTATATGAGTTATTGGCTAAAACTTAGGGGTATATCAGTTAAATCAAGGGAAACTCCGAAAAAATTGCAAAAAATTCATAGAAAAATCAAGAAAATTCTAAAAGTTCTAAAAGATGAGGTTAAAGAAAGCTTTTTTTTTTTCTATTTTTGCATTAAAGCACCTGGTCTTGATGGCTATTAATATCACGTTTTTCAAGAAGCCTAGCCTATCATTGGTGAAATGTGATTGATGTTATTCTTTAGTTCTTTTGATAATGGTAAGACGTTAAATAGTTGAATTGCACTATTTATTACTCTTGTTCTTAAGATAGACCAACCAATTTCAATGCTTGATTTTAGGCCAGTTGCATGTGTAACGTGCTCCACAAATGTATTACAAGTTATTTTGCAGCAGGTTGAATATAGTTTTTCCAAGCTTTAGTATCATTTAATTAGATTGTTTTTGTTGAGGATTCAAGATATTCTTGCTAAGTATGAATGGAAATCATCTCCTTGCTCTTACCTCTTGAGATTGATATAGGAGGCGTATGACTCAGTCAGTTGGGAGTTCTTTGAAGATATTCTTAAACTTTGCATTTTCCTGATTCTTTTAGGAAACTCATTATGATTTGTGTGACTAGCCCTTATTTCTCTTTTATGCATAATTTGGTTCGTTAGAGGGTTTTTTCAAGGAAAGAAAGCCTTTGGCAGGGGTCCCTGTCTCCTCTATTGTTTGTGTTTGAATGAAGTACTTGTTTAGATTAATTCATACTTTGTCTGATTTTAAGAGGTTCAAGTTCCATTCTATGATGTAGAGCTTTGAAGTTAACCCACCTATTGTTTGCTGATCGATGATCATATAATGTTTTTTCATGGTGATAAGGAGTCCATAKCCCTTATGTTAAAGTGTTTGGCTACCTTTTCTGCTGCTTCTAACATTGTGGCTAATTTAGGAAAAATCGAACTTGTATTGTTGTAATACGTCTATGGAGGATCAATAGGTTGGGGTTTATGATTCTGGCTTTCAACTAGATAAACTACCTTTCAAATATCTTKGTGTTAATGTGAGTAGTAGGAAATTATCCAAGGATGATTGTCAAGTCCTTGTGGATAAAATTACTGCTAGAATTGCTTCTTAGAATAGTAGATCTCTTTCTTAGAGTGGGAGAAATTAGTTGGTCAACTCATTTTTGCTCACCTTGCACACATATTAGGCTTCAATTTTCATTATTATTCCAAAGTGTGTTTTGAAGCARGTTGAGGCCTTGTGTAGAAATGAATTATGTGATGGGAAACTYAACTATTCTTGWCGTCCTCCTATTACTTAGGATATCATTTGTAGAATCAAAAAAGGAAGGAGATCTTGGTGTGCATAATTGTTCTCTTTTGAACTTGGCTGCAATCGGAATGTATATTTGGAATATAGCAAGCAAGTAGGATATTTTTTAGTTTCGATGKATCACACACTTATATATGAAGGATAGGCAATGAAAGAGTGTTCCTTGTCCTAAAAAGTCTGCTAATTGGACATGGAAATAACTTTGGAAGGTAAAAGAACAATTGAACAATGGTTTCACTAGTGATAAGTGGGTCGCTCATGGAGTTGGTTACGCCATGGATAGTGGGTATGCATGGTTGAAGAATCCTTCTAATGAGATTTCATGGGCTAATGTCGACTAGAATAGGCTAAATATCCCAAGACATAGAGTTATTTGTTGGTCGACATTTTCGAGTAAATTGAGAACTAGAGCTTAGTTAACCTATCTTGGTGTTATTGAGGATGCAAGTTGTCTTTAGTGTGGATGTGTTGTGGAGACTATTGAGCACCATTTTTATATTTTACTTTTCTTCATCAGTGTTGTGCTATCTTGTCTGATTCTAATCATGTTCAAATTGATTTCTCCAAYTTAGTAGCAAGTGTACCAAGTAAGAGATCCCTTATGAACTGGTTTAGAAGGCAGGTGATATTAAGCTGGTTTGTTGGCACTTTGTATGTCATTTAGCAAGAAAGAAACAGGGTTGTCTGGCATGATCATGTACATCGACCTGCAGTGTGGATGTAGTATCTTGAAGCAGATCTTTCTATTAGACTAAAGTTTGTATTCCCTAAACAAATTAGTTGTAAGGATAAGGATTGGTGTATGAATTTGTTCTTAGGGATGTTTGGTTTGGTTGTGTCATGTTGAGTTGCGGCTGATGTAGTAGATGTCCTTTTCTCCCATCCTAGATGGTGGAAAAGGTGTTTTTTTTCTAATGCCTTTGCATCTTTTTTAGGAGCTTTTGTTTGCTCTGTTTTTTTTATCAATCTATTTTTGTACTAGTTTTGAGTGTAGTAAAATTTTCTTTTCGCTTTGTTAAAAAAAACACATTCCTTTTGCAGGTATGGGGTACTTAGGCTTTCGTTTTATAAGAACTTCGTCTCTACAAACTCAACCAAAGCGGTGGCCTCTGTAGATACCTATATTTGTCCCTAGCCCATGAAAGCCAATGATAAGACACCCCATTGCTACACAGAACCCAAATTGAGAGAGCTAGGACCCTAACAGGCCATAAAAAAGCAAGTAACTTTACACCGATAACTTTTTCAAGCACTTGACACAAAAATTCCGTTTTAATTTTCAAATAATTTTAACTTACTTTCACAAAAAAAAACTAGATTTTTTTTGAATTTTTCTAATTAATTTTGCAATTTTTCGGAGTTTTCAACAAATTAATTAATTTTGCAATAATTAATTAAATTATCTAAATAGCTCTAACAATTACTRAATTTTAACACAAAATATTACATTTTACAAGGAAATGTTATATATTTTTTCCATAATTTTTCGACTTGCGGTTTAATAATTATGAATTGCTTAAGACAAAAGCGTAACCGAGCAAAACGAAACATTTCGTAACGTTCCAGGCTCGTGGCTTGTTCCCCAAGGATGTCTGGGTTCATCCCCTAGCTTCGTGTGCATGTCCTAGACTCTGAAATGCACAAAATCAATCTTTACCAAAATTAAAGCCGACAAATAAAACAAAAAAACCAAGGAAAATCGCAAAAAATAGGAAAGTGAAGCTGGGCGCTATAGCGCCAAGTTGGACACAGTTACACCCACTTGGGCACTATAGCACCCAAGTGTTCTTTCCTTCTTCGACTCCTTTCCTATGAATAGGCACTTCTACGGTTCATTTGAGATGCTTCTGGCTTTTCCCACTTCTTAAACTCTGACTYTGTCTCTCTCTACMAAAGTACTCTCTCCTCTCTCTCTCTCCACATAAATTTCTTACAAATACAATATAAACACATACTATATCTGGGTTGGTAAAARGGTTCTAAAGGTTCTACAAGGGTTCCTAAGGGTCTGAAGCTCCGTCCTTAGTCTACGCCATCGAGGTGCAAGGTACGTTTGAGGCCAATGTCTCATTTCTAACAYGCTCTTGCATGCTTGAATTAAAGATTYGACTTTCTATGTTTTATTGATTAACACTAGTCGACAAACAATTAAAAGCAACTTTAAGAAAAACTTTCAATTCTCGTACGAATGCTCACCATTAACAAGATCGACAACACGTCGGGGTT
>SNQN01002258.1:65978-77142 GCA_008642245.1 Bassia scoparia | reverse complement strand
CTCTTCTCAGCAAAGCATACTAGATGTCGTGTTAGACCTCAAAAGACAGTCTGTGGGTGGTCGAGGAGCGGTGTTCATTTAGTGTTTTGTTGAATTTAACATGTCTCCGAGAGAGTATCCAAGAAATATTCCCTCATCACCCGTAGGGTCAAATTTATCAAGCTGGTTCTTCCCATTGTTATGTACATAGCATTTGCATCCAAAGACATGAAAGTATGCAATATTGGGTTTTCTGCCCTATAGGAGTTCTTAAGGAGTCTTCTTTAGTTTAAGTCTAATGAGTCTTATGTTTAATATATAGCAAGCAGTGTCAACAGCTTCACCCCAGAAACTCTTAGGGAGACCACTTTCAATTAGCATTGTTCAAGCCATCTCCTCAAGAGTTCTATTCTTTCTTTCAACAACACCATTTTGTTGTGGTGTTCTGGGGGCTGAGAAGTTGTGACTAATGCCATGTTCCCTACAAAAATCAATAAAGTCAGCATTTTTAAATTCAGTGCCATGTTCTGATCTTACTGAGACCAGCTTGTGGAAAAGCTGGTTCTCCACCTGTTTCACCAGAGTAACCCACTCATCAAATGTCTCATCTTTTGAGTGAAGCATTATCACCCAGGTGTACCTGGAAAAGTCATCAACAATAACATAGACATATCTATGAACTCTTCGACTTTGAACTCTCATGGGACCACACAAGTCAATGTGTAAAAGCTCAAAGGGTCTGCTGGTACTCAAAACAGTTTTAGGCTTAAAAGAGATTTTGACCTGTTTCCCCTTGACACATTCTGAACAAACTTTGTCTGCCTCATACTTGATGTTAGGAAGTCCTACCACCAAGTCTTGAGACTTAAGTTTATTCAGTAGTGTTAGGCTTGCATGTCCAAATCTCTTATGCCAAATCCATTGATTATTATCTYAAACAGCTCTCAAACAGATAGACTTATTTTGAGGAATTTTATCCAAGAATGTAATGTAAACATCATGTTTCCTGGTTCCCTCACATATAAGTTCACCTGTTTGTGAGCCGACTATGTGACATAGGTTGGCTTGAAACTCAACTCTATTACCTTTGTCACACAGTTGTGAAATGCTCAAAAGATTATGTTGCAAGCCTTCGACATAATATACATCATCAATTGCATTAGAAAGTGTCTTACCAACCTTACCTAAACCAGTGATGGTTCCCTTGCTGTTATCTCCAAAGGTGACACTTCCTCCATCAAAGTACAGGAAGAAATCCTTCTTATCACCAGACATGTCTGAGCATCCACTGTCAAAACCAATATAACTTCTCTTCACTTTATCCTGTAAACAAATCAAACATAGTCTTAACCCAAATTTTCTTTGTCCTTTCCACAACTATTCATCCTAGTTTGTCTTTTTTCAAACCCAACTTCAACATTGTTAGTCTTATTCACACACATTTTTCTAGCAGCGTACTCATTGAATCTTAGGTCCATTATTTACCACATGAAAACACCATGCATGCTGACATAACCTACCTCTATTGAATCCCCGATCCATTGGTTCTTGAGGAGACCAGTTAGTCCTGTCCTATTCTTTTAAACCAAGACCAACTTTCGCTGGTTACCGTTGTTTTGACGTTCAAGTTTAAGGTCGTCTATCAGTCAGTATTTTAACTAACATGTCTGACTCTCAATGAAGTTCTTTCTCTCTTGATTCAATTCTCAATTAACTAACTTTTTTTTTTTTTAAAACACTCCTTTTTAAAGATAATTGTAAATGAGATCAATCAATTATCATACTTAATCACTGGCTGTTCCTCTTCAATTGATATCTATCAGATTAATCACATATCTTCCTATCAATTCATCATCGTTCACTATTCTTCTCACATACCTACGGAACAACCTTATTTGCACTAAGTAAATGCATTCTCTTGTGAAGATCTTCAGTTCTATCCATTATTTCAAAGGCTTTCAACAAAGAAGTTCTGCCATACAAAGTGCTTTCCTCTCGCTTGCTGAAATCAACGCTCACTGGTAGAAATCTAGCTGGGAACCAGAGATTAGACTTCTTCACCACAACGGTAGTTTGTTTAGGATCGCCTTTCTAGTCCACTTAACAATTGTCCAAATTCAACTCAATCTCGCCAACTTGAATCTTTCAATTCATGGCAAACCTCTTCAAGTATCACAACTGGCATAGCAACTTCACATTCAGTATTTTTCTTTAAGTTCTCTTTGCCATTAGTATGTTCACCTATTATATATCATTCATCCACAAGAACAACAAGCAACATATTATCGCTATCATATCATGCATATCTTCCTAACTGTTCAGTTACCTTTGTCAGCATACATCCTTCTCGCCTCATGCACTTTCAAAATGTGCTGTTCCCTCCTGTTCCGATCAGGTTGTACCCTCATGCTGCAAACATCATGCAAACACTGGATAGGTGATCTTCATTCCCACAATCCTGAGCAGAATCACCCCACATTGATGCTATCATAATTCTTGAAAGCTCCTTTTCATCCACTTAACTGACTTTCCTTCCACTTGGTCCTGATTAGGTGTCCCTTCTCTCCACACTTGAAGCACCCTACAGAAGATGAGTTAGTTTTCTTAAAATTTTTACCTTTGAAGTTCTTCCTCTGATCTCGGAGTGTTCTCTCAAACCTTTTGGCAATCATGCCAATCTCATCTTCATTGTTGCTGAATTTTGGTGCGAAATGTCGTTCATTGTTGCTGAATTTGCGAGTTTTTTACTACTAAAATTGTTGCTGAATTTATAGTTTTTTTTACTGCTGTTTTGGGGGTGAATCGTGGCTGAAATGTTGCTGTATAATTGGCTTAATTCTTGTTGTGGTGTTGCTTGATTTTCTAGTGTAACACATGCTTGTTTGTGGCTTAATTTTCTGGTCTAATGTGTGGTTTTTTGTGGTTTTAAATTGCATTTTGGTGTTGATTGGCATTCTTTTTCTACTTTTTTTTTACTTGAAGATATGGAAGAAGTTTCATCTACTCCTAGTGGAAATGAAGAAATGGAGGGATTTCTTGATCATCCTATTCATGTGAATGAGCTAACTAATGTTACCAAGACTCAAACAACTAAGCTTGATCAATGAAGGACTCAAGATGATGAAACTTGTGAGATGATAGGTGTTAATGGGAAGAAGCTTAAATCTATGGTTTGGAAGCATTTTGACCAAATTAAGATTGGTGAAGAAACGAAAGCAAAGTGTAAAGGTTGCAAGAATATTTTTGTTGGAGGAGGGAAGAATGGTACAAAACATTTGAAAGACCACATAACAAGATGTACGAAAATAAAACAAACTATGGATGTGAGACAACAACTTTTGCTAGCTAGTTCAAGTAAAAGTGGATCTCCTACGTGAGGTATGGGAAAAATTAAGTTCAATCCTCATGTGTCAATATTCGAGTTGGTTAACATGATTACATTACATGAGTACCCACTTGCTATATGTGATCATACTGGGTTTAGAAGATATTCAAATAGCTTGAACCCGGATTTTAAGGTGATCTCAAGGAATACCGCAAAAGCGGATATCCTACGAGATTTCAAGGAAGAGACAACAAAGTTGATGAAGATATTGGTGGATAATGAGTCTAGGATTGCCATAACAAGTGATATGTGGACTAGTAACAATCAAAAGAATGGATATATGGCGGTGACGGCGCATTGGATTGATGATGAATGGATTTTGCGTGAATGTATCATAAGGTAATTTATTAATTACTTTATACACTAGTTTGCTCTTACATGTAATTTATGAATTTTCATTACTAATGTGTGTGCAATTTGATTGTATTTGATAGGTTTTTGTATGTACCATGCCCATACAACAAGGAATCAATTAGTAAGGCGTTGGATGAATGTTTGAAGAGTTTTAATATAGATGAAAAGGTATCCACAATTACTCTTGATATTGTACAACTAACGATGCGGTAGTAGATATTTTGCGTGAAAAACTTATTTCTAGCAAACTTATTATTGGTGGTGTTTATTTGCATATGTGTTGTTGTGCACACATTTTGAACTTGGTTGTGGGTGATGGATTGAAAATGATTAAGGGTGCGATTGAAAATGTTCGTAGTGTTGTTGCATTTTGTGTAGGAACACCTAAAAGGTATGAAAAGTTTGAAGATGCATGTTATTATTGTAGAATTCCAATCACTAAAAAATTGTCGTTAGATTGTAAGACAAGATGGAATTCATGTTATGATATGTTGCAAGTAGCCCTTTTGTATAAGGATGCTTTTACTAGGTTGGATGCAAAGGTGGGAAAAGGTGGGAGGGATAAATTTAAGCTACCTAGTAAAGAAGATTGAGCTAGAATTAGCACCAATTTATGAAGATGAAGATGTGGAAGGTTAGGAAGAATGATTGGAGGTGAATTTTTAATATGTTTGGTTAATTTAATTAAATATAATTTTATTCTATTATAAATTTACTAATCAATTATTTTGTATGTTTCTTTTGGTGATTTTAAAGGTGAGCAACAGGAACTTGAAAAGATAATGGAGTATGGACTTAGAGGATTGTAGAAGATTTGTATCAATTGTATGGACTTGGAGGATTGTAGAAGATTTGTATGGACTTGTAATTTTTTAGATGAGTTTTATATATTAAATTCTTGTATTAATTTAGACAAAATTTTCAATTAGTGTTCTAGACTTCTAGTGTGTATTAAGCATTGATATGTTTTTCATTTTTATTTTTATTGTAATTTGAAATTTTTTATTGTTATTTTGATTGTGTGTTATAAATTGTTGTGTTATTGTTTAAGCCTAAAGGCTATTAGGTAGTGTAACTAATGAATTTTAAAAAAATTCAAAAAATTAAAAATTAAAGGGAAAACTCGTATTTGGGTCGGGTCGGGTCGGATTCGAAGCCAGAGTCGAATTTAAAATCCGAATTTCTGAAGGGTCGGAGTCTGATGTAGCAGAATCCGACTCCGATCCGCCCCGTTGCCATCAGCACCTAGAAGTAAACTACTCACTGTTGATATTGTAATTAACAAGAAGTTCCTAGGTAGAATAAAAACAAGAACAAGAAAGGGAATTGGAACTAATACCTTCAATACGATTCAAAATGCAATAAAAAGTGTTGATTTTACAATCCCCAAAGCAAGGAGTACAAGAACCCTAATTCTCAATACAAAAGCTTGAAGGAAGTGAAAAACTGTCCTAAGAAAATTCCCCTCAAACTCTATCTAAACCTTCAACAAAAATAAGAGGGAAATTGAAGAGTCGGGCCAAAATTTAGCCGGACTCGGTCGGGTAAGCAAAATAGTTAATCATACAAGCTCTCATATTCTAAGTCCAAGAGGAGACTCGGTTAAGTATGTGGAAACCCGACCGAGTACGCAACAGTATCAAACTTCTTCATTGGAGACCCGACCGGGTATCTGAAACCCACCCGAGTATGAAATCGTTGCTCGAATTGACGTAATGCTCACCCGATCAGGTATCTGGAAACCCACCCGGGTGCGTGTAGCAACTTTTTCTCCAAAGTAACACCTCCGAAATCTTTTAAGTACCAAGTGCAAACTCGGCCGGGTATGTGGAAACCCACCCGGGTATGAGACCCGGTCATCACAAAAATGACCTTTTGACCTCCCAACTAGCAATTATCGCTCCAAGAGTCAATTTCAAGCATAATTAGACCATTGTAGCTCTAAAATAAATAGGAAACAAACACTCCAACCAAGCATATAATCCAATGGAAAATTGATCAACCCAAGCTAGAAAAAGCTATGAAAATGCCATGGGGACAATCGGGCAAGGTTAAGATACTATACAAAACACACACATCAATATAACCAAGACCAACTTTTCCGTTGTAACCTCTTGATGAGGTTATATGACTCAATGTTTCCTGTGCAGTCAATAGTTTGTCAACATTCCTATGACTATCATGAAGCTCTTTTTCCCTGGTTTCAAGAGTCTTAGTTAACAACTCGTTTTCCCTGGGAAAATCACAGTCACTTTTTAAAGCTTCGAGTTGTAGATTAAGTTTTGAAACAATGGAGTCAATAGACATGTCAACAACCATTGGTTGCTTGCCTTTTTTTAATTGATAAATCTCAGCATGTAAATCACATATTTGACCTTTTTACCGTATTGGTTTCCTCAAAAGCAAGTTCGAGGGTATCCTAAATCTCCTTTGCATTACTACATCTAGAGATCCGGTTTATTTCATTCTCACCTATGGCCTGTTGTAGATTTGACATTGCTTTGCCAATCTTCTCCAGCAGATTGTAGTCAGCAGGAGTTAACTTGTTATCCTTCTTGGGAATGAGATGTCCTTCATCATCCTCTTCAATTATGACATTGGGGCCATTCTTGACGACAAGCTAGCATTCATAGTCAATCCCCATGAGGACATTTTGGATCCTTTTCTTCCACCAAGCATAGTTGTTTTCGTTGAACTTTGGTGTCTTATTGTCATATCCCATAGCACTAAAATCTTGAGTACTCATACATGACTTCTATAGATGTTACTCTTGCGAGAAGTCTTGGCTCTAATACCAATTGAAGATTCTAAAGCACTCAAGAGGGGGGTGAATTGAGTGTTTGATACTCTTCTACTATTTTTCCTTATTTTCGGTTAAGTGAGGAACCAGTTCGGCTGGTTCCTATATGAAGCGGAAAGTAAAGCAAAGCAATAAAGAAGACACAAGATTTAATGAGGTTCACCCAACTATGGCCTACGTCCTCCTACCTTATGCTCTTTTATTAATCTACTCCGAAAAATAAAAGACACACACCCTACTATTTCCATACTTCGAAAACCAGTACACCCCACACTCTACTCCGAGTGTGCACTCGACTTACACTCGTAAGTCCATCGTGTTTGAACTCACAAACACTCACCCGATCTCCAACCCCTCTGTTGAAGATATTTAAAAATAATCAAGAACTCTAATTTTGATCTTGCTTCTTAAAAGCTAATAAAGAGAAAATCGATTCAAGCTCTAAAGTGTTCTTGTATATGACTCGATGAAAGGTTTTGTGCATAAGTGTGTTTGGCTCTCAAATATGCTCAATTTCAATCCATAAGAGAGTTGTGAAATATGGACGTATAAGTGAGTATATATAGGTATGGATGCGTAACCCTAGTTTTCTTAAATCACACAAACTTGGTTAACAAGCAAATACGTGATTTAAGGAAAGTATACATCTTATTCGGTTTTATCACAATGATAAAATAAAATAAGATAAGATAAATATTTTAGAATTATGGGAACCATAATATATTCACCTAATAGTCCAACTAATGAGATATTTTATAAAATAGAACTTGAAGAAATATTTTATGAAATCTTTTCCAAAACAAGTAGCTAGAATATCCCAGCCATGCAGTGAACCTGGTTCATAAACCTGGTTCCCTGCTTTGAGTATGTTATGAATTCTGTTCCAAACTTTGTACCAGAATTCACAACACAACTCTACACATTCAATGCACTTATATCACCCAAACATGCAAGTCATACTACAGAGCACATTACATGAAAAACCTAGATAAAACATTAAAGTATAAAATTTTCTTTTTTTTCATGTAATCTTCAAGACTTGAGGCTTCCTTGAATGACTTCAATTATAAGCAATACTTCTTTCTTCGAATGTCTTTGTAAGGCCTCCATGATCCAAGTCTTTGAATCAACTCAAATACTGCACAGGTAACATGGTTAGTGCACAATAAAGAGTATGTAACTATTTTCCAGTATAACAGTCGAGGGAATAGTTCCTACTGGTTCCTCACCAGTACATGGAACTTTACATATCCAAATATTCCCTACATCAAGACAAGTTAGTTCAATAGATAACACATATGTGTAGAAACCTAAAAATATCTCCCCAAATTGAATAGCCGTCGAGGAATAGTACGATATATCAGAATAAATTTGATTTCAGAAGTCGCGACAAAACCCATAAATCACATCCATTAAACCACATCCATTTTCACAAGTTGAATTCAAGTTGAGTTTGAAATCATACGTCGACAGCACAATAATAGGCAGAAAGTATTTATTTTTATTTATTTTAATCATTTTCTATTTTTAGGCATTTTTCTTTATTTTTAGCATTTTTCGATTATTTTTCTGAATTTTCTTTGATTTTCTATGATATTTACAAATTTTATAAAATGATTTTCGAAAATAAATGAATTAAGAAATTTGTAGATAAATTCAAAATTTAAAAAATTATCTGGAATATTCTAAAAGATTAATCATGTTTATCCACAAGTGGATAAAGGTTAATTAGATAGTCGATTAGATACAAAAACTATGATATTAATTCCCGAACGAAAGGATCGATAGACTAACAATTAAGCACGGATCGCTGATGTGGCCATCCACGTGGAGGCCATGTCAGCCCATCCGTATATATGAACCATATGTCCGTATATACGGGTGGCTCTACCGTAAATATGGTCCCCTAGACTATATATACAGTTCTATAGACTGTATATACGGTGGTATTTGTATTCGTATATCTTCTTTTTCCACCTATCTTTTCCCATACGCCTATAAATACATGCTCTCGATGATCACCGAAAATCGGCTTAAATAAACGAATACTCTTGTGTTTTAAGGCAATTCAAAACTCTCAAAATTCTCTCTCACAAATCACTCATCAAAAACTAAAGTTCTCAAATCAGTCGCTACTTTCGGAGTCATTTCTTTGCGAATCAAGGTACTAATTTTGAGGCTATTCAATTCAATTCTCTCTTTACTTTTTATTATTGACTTTTATTTACATTATAATTTCGCTTTTGAATTTCAATCATATGAATTATACTTTCGCCTTTTGAATTTCAATCATGTAAGTTCATTAGTTCTCAATCATTTTCGCTTTGTCCTATTTGGTTTAATCGTAAATGTCAATGCTAACAATCTCTTTTGTCGTGATAAGTGATTCAAGTCAAAGGAAAGTTTTTGATAAACTAACCTTTGTTTTCTCTTGTGATTGATAGCGAAGCACGGTAAGTTTGATTTGAATATTTGAGTTTTCTATTATTGCATACTAACCATCATCCTACATGAATGTTGATATTGTTTAAGCATTAAATCATTTTTTTTATTGCTTAAACAAGACCTGAAATTGTTGAATCACATTAAATTCAGATTAATCATGGACAAATTGATTTTAAGCACCTTATTAATTTGATTAATTTGAAGTGATCACATTAATTAGGCTAGGTAGTGGTTTTTGCATAATAGAAATTCACCCTTTAATAGATTTCTAAGGTTAGAGCGCTTCCTAAGGATAAAGTTGCTATGTTATTTTGTATTCAATGAATTTGATTGAAAGGAATAACATTGAGATCGAGTACAAGCCGCTACATGAGGGCGGATTGAGTCAAAGATTCTTTCCGTACCATGTCCCCAAACCCACGACTTGGTTAATAGATCAGACAGTGGGGCCATTAAATTGGCACCAATGTTTCGGGCGTCTGTAATTAACTTATATAGGTACGGTGGCGATTTCCCACTTGACAACACTACCCTAGCGCACTCACTTGCGGGATCCGTGGCTCAAGCCCACGAACGAAATCGATGTAGGACAAGGCCCAATAAGGGCACATGCTTACAATATGAATAACAACTTGTCTAGGGAAATAGTTTTTTAATTACAGCTGGTACCAAACTGTAGACACCTAAAAGTGTCTCCCCAAAAGAGTAATCAGTGATGAAACATACCGCGTCTCGCGATTGTTTCGACTTAGAAAAGATGCTTTGGCCACATGGGAACAACCCACCTGATCACAGCTTCTCCACTTCCAAAAGTACGTACCACCTGTTTCAGAACGTGACAAGACGAGCCTTTTGCGCAGTCATAGCTTTAGTGTGTACGATCCATGTTTCTCAGGAAGCATAATCAAAGGATAAGGTTCCATCAACCATATCTGTCAAGAAAAATAGAATATTTTGGTAACACTAGAAATCAGGGGAATTACTACTTTTAATTAAAAATTAAACAGAATGTATATTATACCTGCAAAATATAAGGCAAAATGTCATAGAAGCATTAGGTAAGGATCTTTTTCCAAGTGTCGCAATGCAGAACCTCTTCCACCAACAAGTAAGGAGCGTAACCTCGACCAACCTCGAAGTATTATCAACCAACCAGAACGATAACGGAGGCAAGGACCAAAATTTCTCGACTTTTGAGGGAAGAGATATGACAAATATTTTAATATAGAATAGATCTAGAGCAAATAAGTAAGAAACCAAAACAAATCAGGAAAAGAAATAAATAAGAAAAGGAAAACAAGAATTAAAAATACTTGCCTAAGAGGCTGCATTCTCGCGGGCGGCGGGCGGGAGGGGAGTGGGGTGGAGGGACGACGGGTGGCGCGGTGAGGCGAGAAGTAAAACACGGCATGAGTAAGAGAGAGAGGATGAGAGGTGAAAATTGAGAGGATGGGGACGGAGTGAGGGGAAGAGAGAGAGAAGAGATCGATTGAAGGGTGGAGAGAAAATGAGGGGAAGAGAGAGAATGAGGAACGAAAGGTGAGAGGATAGGGGAGGAAGAGAGAGAAGTAGATCTGAGGGTATGGGGATGAGGGAGAGAGACCTGAGATTTGAAGGGGTGAGGAGACTGGAGGGAATAAGGGAGAGAGGTGTGAGGTAATAAACGGTGCTTTTTAATTTTTAAGTCAATAAAGGTGGTTTTGAATGTTTTTTAAAAACTTACGGACCGAAGTAATCGTCGGTCCAGCGCGACCGATTTCAAGTTCGGTCGGTGTACCGACCGATTTTTCGTTCGTAAAGTTTAAGATCTATTTTTAAAAATTAGTATCGTGCTAAAGGAGATGAAGCTTTTGGGCCAAAATAAACTATAATAACTTACCAGATCCGAAATATCGGTCGGTATAAAGCCCCGGACGAATTTTAAAATTCGGTCGGTAGACGACCGTTATTCGGTCGGTAATATTAACAGCCGACCGGTTTCGGTCGGTGTTTATCGACACAGATTTTTTTTCGGTCGATGTATTTTCGGTCGCCTAGACGAAAGTTTCTAGTAGTGGAAAGATAGGCAAAAATAAGGCTCTTCTCCTATGAGCATCACTAATCTACCATTGTTCTAAAGTGGTCAATTAATCTCAAAAATCGACTTCGTGCCACAAACAATGTCAGAAACGTTGCGTGTTCTCAAGCCCCATGAAATTTCA